>OX457025.1:7388479-7423479 GCA_949752745.1 Protula sp. h YS-2021
GAGGAAGTGTACCCAGCAGGAGACGGCGCGTTTATCGGGCAGGTCGGGCCAGTACGACTCGTCCTGGTGCCACGGAGTTTCCGTATCCGTGTGCGGAGCCTGCAAAACAACGCACAACCTCACGTCACAACCTCATGTAACAGTATGAGGATGTCTCGGTAAACAACATTCCGACGTCGAACCAACGCCGAGTTGAAGTCGCTACTTTTGCCCGAATGAATCGTAAGATTTGGTTGTATTTTTTTTTGCGTTTGGTTGCCACCATAAACATATTTGGTAGCCACCATAAGCATGTTTAGTTGCCACCATAAGCACGCTTGGTTGCCACCATAAACATATTTGGTTGCCACCAATAACATGTTTGGTTGCCACCATAAACATGTTTGGCTGCCACCTTAAACATGTTTGTTTGCCACCATAGACATGTCCCCATTTTTATTACTTCTTTCTGGCATCCCGGGGGTTAATCGATTTCTTTTTCTTTTCACTATTTTTTTAGACAAAGCGGTCACTTGTCTTTTTCATTTGCAATTTCAGTGACCCCCACCGGGAATGAGAAAAATGTTATTTATTTCCTTGTCTTAAAGTCGCATTTTCTTTAACAATAACACTTAAGAAAACTTTTTGAAGTGTTGCCTTTTCTCCCTTTTAATGTTTAAAATGTTATTATTAATACCGCTTTAGAGAAAAACTAAATTCACAGTTTTTCACAGGAGTTTTAATCTGCTTGGATTGCTTTTCGACGCACAACGACGCACAATGATTGTGCCTCGAACCCCTAGATTTACAAGGTTATGTATATCTAAAACTGAAAGTAGGTCAAATGTCAGTTTTTCCATTAAGCGGTTGGTCAAATTGCAGTTGGTCAAATTTCTGTTGGTCAAATTGTGGTTGGTCAAATTGCGGTTGGTCAAATTGTATGTACCCCTGATTGGGATAAATAAGTATAATAAAAACAAAAAGATAGGGAGACATCGTGACGAGTGTGATGTGTGGATGTCGTAATGAATGGCATGTAAGGCGCCCCGCATGTAAGGCACCCCGCATGTAAGGCGACCAGTATGTAAGGCGCAGGCAGCCTCAAATCGCCATTTTTGAAAGTAACACGGCAAATTACGCGCAACGGCATTTAAAACACACATCATTTTGCGCTCACTTTTTTTCGCGCCTCCAAATGCCATCTTTATTTCGATTTCGTATCTCGGGGATTTGATCTCCACTAAATGTTGTATGATATCTCATACAATATTTATATCAAAGATTTAGCTGTGCTTTTATCGCGTTGGCAGTATGTTAACTGGAACCGCGGTAAACGAATCGCAAAAAATCTCAAAATGACACCGTGTCTCAAACAAAAAACGGCATGTAAGGCTCAGGGAGATGTCTGAACGAAAAAAAATGGCACCTTATATATTAGCATGTCGAAGTAAAAGTCCATGTCGTCGCCTAGAATGTGCCTCGCCACAGCCGCGGAACGCTCATGAAGGGGCCCCTGACAACAAGCGAGATCACGTCTGTCACATGATCTGGCACATGTTCTCCCCGGCGTCTTCTTGGGGGGAGGGGGTAACTTCTCCTTGATAATTTGATGAATCCGACCTCTTTCTATACCATAAAGATATTAAACTTTGCTTTTGTTGTCTTCCATAAGGAGGCTGAAGTTTCTATTATTATTATTATTATTATTATTATTATTATTATTATTATTATTATTATTATTATTATTATTATTATTATTATTATTATTATTTATTTTTAGTTTTTGAAGATTTTGATGACCAGTCATTGGCTAAAATTCTATTTTTTATTTCATCCGGCCACTTTTTTTATTTGTGACTTTAATGACCGGACCAAGGATGAGAAAGAAGATTATTTTATTATTGTTATTATTTTTTCTTTTGCTAAGGTTTTGAATCTGGCATGCTCGTGCTGCACTCTCCACGCGGCGGCGACACATACCGTGGTTGCCGAGATCGTGCCTGTGGTTTGACGTGTTAATCTCCCCGCTGAGCATCTTGTCATAGATCACTTTATACGGTGTTATCTCGTCCGGGAGGAGCAAATTCTCAACTACCTGTAATCCACAACATGATGTAGTGACACCATAAGATAGCGTGACGTACTGACACTACAAGACAACGTGACGCAGTGACACCACAAGACAACGTGACGTAGTGACATCACAAGACAACGTGACGTACTCACACCACAAGACAACGTGACGCAGTGAAACCAAAAGACAACGTGACGTACTGACACCACAAGACAACGTGACGTACTCACACCACAAGACAACGTGACGCAGTGAAACCACAAGACAACGTGACGTACTGACACCACAAGACAACGTGACGTGCTGACACCACAAGACACCGTGACGTAGTTACACCACAAGACAACGTGACGCAGTGACCCCAGAAGACAACGTGACGTAGTGACACCACTAGACACCGTGAGGTACTGACACCACAAGACAATGTGACGCAATGACACCACAAGACAATGTGACGTAGTGACACCACAAGACAACGTGACGTACTGACACCACAAGATACCATGACGTACTGACACCACAAGAAAACGTGACTTACTGACACCACAAGACAACGAGACGTACTGACACCACAAAACAACGTGACGTAGTGACACCACAAGACAACGTGACATACTGACACCACGAGACAACGTGACGCAGTCACACCACAAGACAATTTGACGTACTGACACCCCAAGACAACGTGAGGTACTGACACCACTAGACACCGTGACGTAGTGACACCACAAGAAATCGTGACGTAGTGACACCACAAGACAACGTAACGCAGTGACACCACAAGACAATGTGACGTACTGACACCACAAGACAACGTGACGTACTCACACCACAAGACAACGTGACGTAGTGACACCACAAGACAACGAGGCGTACTGACGCCACAAGACACCGTGACGTAGTGACACCACAAGACACCGTGGTGATACCACAAGACAACGTGACGTAGTGACACCACAAGTGACCGTGGCGTACTTACACTACAAGACAGCGTGACGTACTAACACCACAAGACAACGTGACGTACTCACACTACAAGACAACGTGACGTTCTGACACCAGAAGACAATTTGACGTACTGACACCACAAGACAACGTGACGTACTGACACCACTAGACACCGTGACGTACTGACACCACAAGACATCGTGACGTAGTGACACCACAAGACAACTTGACGTGGTGATACCACAAGACAACGTGACGTAGTGACACCACAAGTGACCGTGGCGTACTTACACTACAAGACAGCGTGACGTACTAACACCACAAGACAACGTGACGTACTCACACCACAAGACAACGTGACGTACTGACACCACAAGACAACGTTACTCAGTGACACCGCAAGACAATTTTTAACAGGATATTTTTTTCACCATTCCTTTGGCTTGCTTCTAGTTTTCACAAACAGAAAGGCATGACAAGAGTACTCACAAGGTAGCCATTCTCCTGGAAGAAGGGTTTCCAATCTTGGACGGGCTGGGACAAAAGCCATTCCTGCAGGGGGACACAACTCTCCCACGTGACCTCCTCGTCACTGTAAAAACACTCACCTCCTGAAAATAAACATGTCCTGTGTGAGATTCAAAATCGGTGCACTTAGTTGTTGTCCAACAGCCAACCTCTACGGCGGTTCGGTCTGTCGTTGCTGTCCAACAGCTAACCTCTATGGCGGATCGGTCTGTTGTGTATAACACCTTTTCACTCCGCAGATGCACTGGGAACACCGCGAAAATAGTACTCATAAAGAGAGGAACTATTTTCTAAAATATCCATCCGCTCTGTGTTTATACATAACAGATAGATCTCATCAGAGGTCAGCTGTTTTATAACAACGCGGTACCCTGAATGAGGATGATGGTAAAGGGACTCAAGGGGCGAGGTGGGAGGGGGGCTATGTTCATGATACATTGCGGGGAGGTCAACTTCCCACTTCCACCGACCCATAGTACGGTGCATCGTCTTCGGTACAGCGTTGAATAGACGCCGGAAAATCAACGATGCATATAAGCGTCGAAGGGGGCACTTGATATGAAATGTGTTACCATGCGTGTTCAAAAACACAAACAAACAAATAAAAAAAAAACAAACAAAAAAAAACAAACGTGGAGAAGGAGCCTGGGGGGGGGGGGGGGGTAATTGGAGGCAAGACGCGGACAGAGCTGAGTGCCAATTAAAAAAGGGGGTAAGTGTCATTCAGCCCTCCGCGTTTCCCATACAGAAAGGAGGATTATTCTGCGTTTTGTTAAAAAGGGGGCATTATTTCGCAATTAGCACTCCACGTTTTGGGGTCGTTTTTTAAAGTCATGGACACGCACGGTAACCAGTTGGTACGTGAGTGCCCCCCCCCCCCCCCATCCCAGGCAAAAAAGATGTCATTTGAAATTTAGCACTCCGCGTTTAGGGATGGTGACACGCGGGACAACCAATTAATTTGCACGTGAGTGCGTCTCTCCAGGCCCCTACCTCCACGCCCACCCTCCCATGTATCCTGAGTAGAACAAGTCTGTAGAACAAGCAGAACCCCCCCCCCCTCCCCTCCTGCCACAGGTACTGCCAGCACGACAACATCCTGTATTATCCCCCCTCCCCCACCCCCTCCCCCCCGGCCAACCACCACAGGCCCATGTTGTCAGCACAACAACATCCTGCATTATCCCGCCCCCTCCCCCACCCCCTCCCCCCAACCACCACAGCCACATGTTGTCAGTACAACAACATCCTGTATTATCCCCCTCCCCCACCCCCCCCCCCCCCAACCACCACAGGCACATGTTGTCAGTACAACAGTATTACCTTGTAAACCAGACGATCTATGCATCCTGCATTCAATCCGTTATACACAGAAAACTACTTTTCCGAGCGCGCATCGTATTCCCTGTTAAAAAGACAAATAATAATAAGAAAAAAACAGCAACAACAACAGATCGTGTGATAACAATATCTTCTGTTTCTGTCATATGATTAGCAAAAGAGAACTGCGTGTTAAATAGCAACTAAGTTGTCCTTGATGTATGCTGGGCGAACAGCTGTGCGGTACATGTACTAGTTACCAGTATTCAAGTACACTGTGTGCAGAGTAAGTGTAATTCGTGGCTCTCCATGGAACTGGAGCAAGACCAATGATTTTCCGTTGCCTATGGAGATGAACTGAAAAAGTTATAAAAACAGTTTTTATTGCCTTTTCATTCACTGCAATACAATTTGAATGCTCTAACGAACGCACTGAATTGGGTACGTTGGTTCAAACGCCTGCCTACATATTTTTCTTATAGGGAGGGGGTGGGGGATGGCGGGCGGGAGGGGATGTTGCTATGGAGGGTTTGTTCTTCAGTATCAGCAAAAGGGGAGGGGGTCGGGATAAAAACGACCACGGACAAAATTAAACAACACAGACAAATGCACAAGGAAGCTCAGACACTTTAAGGAGTGAGTACTGTACACAAGTAAAGATTCTGAGAAAACGTTGTAAGGCACTTTAATTTATGAAACGCTAAAAGTAGTAGGAAAACGACAGTTCTGGAACACCCCCCCTCCCCCCCTAGGGGTCGACTGTCAGAGGTGAAGACCCCCCTACCCCCCTACCCCCCTACCCCCCCGGCTAAGAAAATTTTGCGATTTCAGCATAGTTATATGTTTCAGACGATTCTGAAGAACTTCGGTTTTGAGGACCCCCCCCCCCCTCTTACTTAAAATTGCGATAACTTTCGTTATAGTTGACCAATTTGTATCAAAATTTCACTGTTTGATTCAGTTTTATGTAAACTTTTGTTATAAGTAATCATAGGCTAGTTGCGCAGCTGGCTGTATGCATATTTATAGCATGTAGCCATTTTAACTTAAAACTGGGATAACTTTTGTTATACTTGACAGTTTTACCTGGAAATTTTGCTGTTTGATTCAGTTTTCTATCTAGTTTTGACATAGTCATGGGCTATTTGCACAGCTGGCTGTATGCATATTTATAGCATGTGGCCATTTTAACTTAAAACTGGGATAACTTTTGTTATACTTGACCGATTTACATGAAAATTTCACCATTTTGTTCAGTTATTTCTTGTGTTATTTCGCGGATGAATACCATTTTGGCTTGACCGCTAGATGTCTCTGCTGTACAGCTCTACAACTGTATGTGAGACATTCTGCTGAGTCAACAATTTTAACGAGTTTGAACAAGTTACACACCATATTTTGATTGCATCGAAGTAGTATAAAAGCAGACCTTTATGTTCTGCTTGGAAAAACTTGGACAAACTTTTAGTTTTTGGTTTTTATGACTCTATGACATTATGTGACAACATGTGACTGTGACATTATGTAATCTATGACATTATGTGACTCTCTGTGACTTTTTTTTAACATAACAGCCATATTTCTATGTCTATTTTCACTATTATTATTATGCTAATATTTAATTAGTCATATTTCAATGGTTTTATTACAATAACCACACGCACACACAGCATAGGAATAAGTACATGAAAGGTCTCAGAGTGTGGGGAAACCAATCAATAAATTTCAGAGTGCACTCGTTCAGAGCGTGGGAACGATCAATAATTTGAGAAGGAATGGGATTTTCCCTACGTTAAGTCCAATGTTATGTTTTATGTTATAGTAGTTGGAAAATGGTGCAAACTTTAGCAAATGTAGTTTTTGACAACATATGATATATAAAATAAGTTTTAGCATTTTACCATAGTACTTATTCAAATATTCTAAAGTTATAGTGGTGCAGAAATGGTGGTTCTAGACCAACTTTAACAAATTTAGTTTTTCACGTTTCAAACAATTCTACCACTTGGTTGGTGGGTTGATTGTTGGAAAATGGGAAGTGAAAATGTGGATAGTTATGTAGGAAAACTGCGCCCATTCAAACATGTGTTCGAATGGCAAGCCCATTTAAAAGACGTGCTCGAATGGCAAGCCCATTTAAAAGACGTGTTCGAATGGCAGTCCGATTCAAAACACGTGTTCGAATAATTTTTGGAAGATATTAGGTCGTGGTATTGTTCAACAAATTGTTCAACATGTTCAACATGTTCAACAAATTGTTCAACATGTTCAACATGTTGTTCAACATGTTCAACATGTTCAACATGTTGTTCAACATGTTCAACATGTTGTTCAACATGTTCAACATGTTCAACATGTTGTTCAACATGTTCAACATGTTGTTCAACATGTTCAACATGTTCAACATGTTGTTCAACATGTTCAACATGTTGTTGTTCAACATGTTCAACATGTTGTTGTTCAACAAGTTGTTCAACATGTTCAGCATGTTGTTGTTCAACAAGTTGTTGTATATAAAGCTATGTTTCAATGCAACATTTGTTCAAAATCTTACAACTGGCCACAAAGTCTTAAAAGACACTTAAAGGTTGCTCACACGTCAGAAGTGGATGAAGAATCGGATATGGAGAACCCTGTAAAACTACCTTTCACGGAAACTTTCGATGAGTCTTCTATGGAAAGTGAAAGCGTTAACATGGCTGAAAAGAATGCACATGCTTGTGCAGAATGTGGTGCATTATACAACAGCGAAGAAGCTTTGCTCAAACATATGGAGCAGTGTGGTGAGGATGCCGATGACAGGAGTTCTGAAAGTGAGTCAGAAACAGACTCTGAAAGTGAGTCAGAAACAGACTCTGAAAGTGAGTCAGAAATAGACTCTGTCTGGTATGATATGGTTCAAGAAGTCTACGATGCCTATGATGACAAATTTCAAGAAAAGGTTTCAGAATATGAAGAACAAGGACTTGAAGATCCGCGTGAAATAGCAAGCTATGACCTTCGACCCATTTATAAACATGGACTTAAACAACTGTTTATGAGACTATTCAAATATACCCAGCGTCTAGAAGAAAGCCAACATTATCAAAAGATTTTAAAGGACTTTAATTACTTTGTGGATGAAAAAGATTACAAGTATTCAAAGGCACTAAAGGCTGCTATAAGGAAAAACAATGCATTCTTTGAAGAGCTACTAGATAAGGAAGAGGAGTATGACAGCAGTGATGAAGAAAGTGACATGGAGAGTGAGCAGAGTGAAACAGATGAAGAAAGATAGACTTATTTGGCTAAACTTTATGATAAAGACTTTATAAATGTTGTAATATTTTATTCGCTTAAGCGTTGTGTATTAATATATGTCTTGCTTTGCAACATATAAAGTCGCAAGGTTCCTGACGTGGTTTTAATTGACCCGTAAACCATATATCATATATTAGGTATTATAGTTAATTTTGTATTATTATGTATTATATTCAAGTATTGTATGAGAAAAATAAAAAAGTTGAAAAGCATCATATCTGTTTTTATTGAATATCGCAAATATGTACAATTATGATACAAACAAAACTATTTCAAATACATATTATGTTAATACATGTGCAGATTCACAAAAACTTCACATTAACATACATCATGTTAATTTCATAGCCTACATATGAAGACAATTTTATTTGAACTACATATCAAATGTATTGTCCATATGAGTCAAAGCTAAGTTTCAAGTTCTTGTCCAATCTTCTACACTGAGGGTGATGAAATCATAGCATTCACTAAGCTCGTCATGCAGTTAAAATACAGTCATCTCGCTGTCTACTCAACAATCTTCTGACAGTCACTGCATTTATACAAATCCATTTGCTGAAGCATGAGATCCACTGACGTCATTTGCTTCTTCAGCATGTGCCAATCGTTCAATGACAACAAAATTCCCTTCTTGGTAGGATGTAACCTCCCAGATGTATGATCCGTAATATATTCACGAATGTTAACCACCACTTTCTGTTGATATTTCCCCAATTTAATATATATTTCTCCATTAATAGGTATCATAACCGGTAAATCGTCTACACCCATCTTCTTCATGGTGGTTGCAGCTTTACACTCTGGTTCTCGCTTCATTTTAGGCTCTGTCTTAATTTTTCGCTTTTTACACGGCGGCGTCATAGCTGGTAACTCATCTCTTTTTCTCTTTCTAAGATGTGGTCGCTTTTGACGCTGCTGACATGACTTCGCCTTAGACTTTACCATGGGCATTGCCTTAGACTTTGCTGTAGGTATTGTCTCAGGCTTTACCATAAAATTTTCTGCAGGCATTGTCTCAGACTTTTCTACAGGCATTGTCATAGATGGTAGTTGTTGCTCGCTCACTCCAGACATGTTCACACTTCAGTATCTTGATACAGAATGTGTGTTAGGTCTGAGGGCGGCTGCCTTTTATACTTTATAGTGAGTTGACTTAATATGTTTAGAAATAACTTTACCACGTTTGCCTTTGTAGCCAGTTGTAAGATTTTGAACAAATGTTGCATTGATACATCCTTTCGGTTCAACCTACACTATTCAAATGATGAGAAAGTCTTTAAACATAGCTTTATATACAACAACTTGTTGAACAACATGTTGAACATGTTGAAAAACTTGTTGAACAACAACATGTTGAACATGTTGAACATGTTGAACAACAACATGTTGAACATGTTGAACAATTTGTTGAACAACAACATGTTGAACATGTTGAACAACATGTTGAACATGTTGAACAGGTTGAACAACATGTTGAACATGTTAAACAACATGTTGAACATGTTAAACATGTTGAACAACATGTTGAACATGTTGAACAACATGTTGAACATGCTGAACAACATGTTGAACATGTTCAACATGTTGTTCAACATGTTCAACATGTTCAACATGTTGTTGTTCAACAAATTGTTCAACATGTTCAACATGTTGTTGTTCAACATGTTCAACATGTTCAACATGTTAAAAATTGATAAAAAATCGTTTGCAGATTCAAAGATAAATTAAAAAAAGTCTCATTCTGAAATAATGTTATCTGAAATACATTCTTGATATCAACAATAAAAGGAAATAAATTATTGGACTCGAAATTGAGATTTTGCTGTCAAATATTTCATTTTTGCTATCACGAATTGAACTTTTGATCTCTGAAATCAACTTTTCATATCATTAAATCATTTTTGATATCAATGAATAATTTTTTATATCTCTAAATATTTACTGATACCAGGGAATTATTTTTTGATATCAAGAATGCATTTAGAGATACCAAAAATCTAATTACAGATAGCATAAATTTATTCTTAATCTCAAAAATTTTATTTTTGAGATCGAAAATTTATTCTCGACATCTATAATTGCCTAACAAATGTAAAATGGCATTCCGTAAGACTGCAGCATTTACCCAAGTCATGTGACATTTTATAATGATGACGGACAGGCGGAAAGCGACCAGTATGACAGCTGTATAAGCTCCAGGGGCCGCATTTACAATAGTTCACTGCACAGCAAATTCCGTTTATTGCTCGCGTAGCTGACATAACTTTTAAAAGTTAAGTGATTTATTCTCCTTTTATGTTAAAAAATAGTTTTGTAAAAACCGTTTGCGTAATTAAGTTAAATCAGCTGATTTTCCTTGTGCGGTGTACAGTTATCTGAACAGTTAATTTTTTTGTGAATACCTGGGCAGGCACTCCGACTGTTGTGAGAATAATACTTTTTAACGTTAATAATTTTCAAATGTTTACCAATTAATTTATTAAGACCTATAAGTATGTTAACTGTTGTCACCATGCTCTATACCCGACAGAAAAGTGGCGGATATTATACGTGTGAAATACCTGGGTAAAATGGGCAAGTTAGGTGTAATATACTTGTATTTTGGCCATTTTGCTCATCGATAATGCGCATAAAATACGCATATTTTCCACGTAAAAGTTTATACGCATTTTACACGAATTTTACACGTAATTCCCACCAATTATTAAACGCCTTTTACACTAATTTTCCCACGGATATTAAACGGATTTTACGCATTTTTAAAACTTATTTTTTATGCATTTCAGAGTTTGCCCACCAATGCAATGACCCAGATAGCAGTCCCACATGGTGACTATGCATAATATATGCAGGTATTCCCACGTACCCACGCATAAATAATATGTGTTTTTTGGGGGGTAATTCCCATGTAGTTACGTGGGATTTAGATGAGTATGAGGTTCTTTCCGATATGTATTATGCACATGAACCTTTATCACTATAGTGCATTAAGAAAGTACTACTTAAAACAATTTTCAGCATAAAATTATTTGTGAAATTGGTATTCCCAAGTCTAACCTTCTATTATACTTATAATGTGATTTTTGTATGGATTTATATTCTGGAGGTAAGCGCATAAAGCCCCTCATTGGGGCTGGCACTTGGTATCATAAGGATTGCCATTCCTCAGAAAAAAAACACGCGAAGAAACGGGTTGAGGGGGGATGTTTTAAGGCCAGGCGTTGTCCTCTGTCCGCGAGAATGCCAATTTCGTTACAGGGGGAGGGGGGACGGGGGGTGGGGGTGGAGGGTAATTTTTGTTCACTAAAAAGTTGGGTTATTTTTTAATTTTATTCCGCGTTTGGTTAGAAGAGCGGGTATTACTTCAAAACTATCAGTCCGCGTTTAAAGGATCGTTTTTAAAAGGCATTGTAAGCAGTTTTTACATTAGTGTTCCCCCACCCTCTCCCCCCCCCCCACCCGGGCGCTTTTATGGTAAAACACTTCAAGCGTGGATTCTCCCTGTCTTGGCTTCATTCTGAAGCTTCTGCTTATTTTGGTGCCAAATTTCAAAGGTATAAAAACTGCTTGGAACTGCCTTGTGTATGATAACTATTATTTGAATCTCATGAATTTCAACTTCTTTTCTGAGTGCCCAGTAAATGTTCTAAGGTTCATCCAACGTCGATTTGAGGTTTCGACTTCTATCCAACCAAACCACAACAGTAACTTTGGTTGTACGTTAGCTGTGATCGGTCGCGACTATAGATAAACGTCTATTCAACGTCTTTGAAACAATGTTGAATAAATGTTGCGTAAGCAGCATTGTTTAGATGTTGCTTTTTACGCAGTTTTTTTCCGAATTCTGATCAACGTCTTTGGTGCAACGTTGAAGAGATGTTGCAACATTTATGTTGGATAGACGTCGAAAAAGCGAGGTTGTATAGACGTCGGATGCACAACCAAAAACACTCTCTTCGTGTTACTACACACCGGAAATGGTAGTCGTGACAAGTCACTTCGTAAACAGACCGAAACAAGGATGTCAAATATGAGAATTTTGGGAGCGCGCAAGTTTTTTCCCACCTACTTTTGGAAAGCATTCATGGAAATCGACTTTATAATGTCCTACGGCACCGGATGACCCAAATGCGGGGTACTGTGATGAAGGGTGATCGCACTATGACCGTCAAGATGGCGGTTCTAGATTATCATTGTCCAGAGATCTATCGCTTTTCCGACGTCTATAGAACGTCGAGAGAGAGAGAGAGAGAGAGAGAGAGAGAGAGAGAGAGAGAGAGAGAGAGAGAGAGAGAGAGAGAGAGAGATGTTGTTTTAACATCCATTTGCAACCTTTATGCAACACTGTCTGGACGTCAGAATATCGATGTCTCTCCAACGTCGAAAGGTAGACGTTGTTTCGACTTCCATAAACAGTCAAAATCTGACGTTGATCAGACGTTTACTGAGCATATGTTTATTGCAGATGATCTAGAATTCTTTCTAGAATGCCTCGTCGTTCTGAGATTAAGAAGGTAACGCCCAAAACATCCAAATGTCTCAGATATAAATCAAGTAAAAAACATTAGGTTCTATGAAGGAAGACTGGAAAAGAATATGATATGTATATGTATTGGTTTTCTCGCAGCTGACGTTTTTCTGCTCTGCTGCATCAAAATTTGATAAGCAGGTATTTATTTTACTTGATATTTTTCGCAATATTTACATTATGTTCGGATATGGCTGAAACGATTACATCACAAACAGATTAGTATGGCCCAATTGCCTCTTTATATTTGCCAGTAAAAATGCGACATTTACTTTCTTTTCCCACAAAGTAGTCTTTTAACAAGCTTCTTGTAGAGCAAAACATCACAAGATACAGACTTAAGTCTTTAATTTATCCCCCAAATAAAAAAACAAAATAGAACCATTGGCATACACAGACAGGGGAAGCATTTAAAATGCTGTCAAAGAAAGAACAAAATTTGTTTTTGCTTTTCTATTCCCCAAAAATGCTTGCATAAACATATGATACTTACTACATGTTACGCAGGCATGATTAAACATGATTTTTGTTGCACCAGTATATTAATTACGATCACATGAATATTATCACATCAGGCTAAAGATAGATACATTACCCCACACCATTATTATCACATGGATATCATCACACCAGGATAAAGTTTTATTAGCCCACAAAAAGTCTCTTCTGTTAATCCTGCTCTGCAGGTAATTGAACAACGTGACTACTGACTATAAATATCACATATCATCCAGCATAATGAACTATTACTGTGCTGTTTATAATATATTAAATTGTTGCATTTGTAAATAAACAGCTATTTTTGTTCTGATCGACAGGTCGAGATGTGTTTGACAACTCTGACTGTTACAAAGTTTACCAAATTAATTGTTAGATGGGCCGGTGTTCCGTAATTTATTATTGCAAATTCAGTCAAAAGAGACGCTTTAGGTCAATAAAAAGTCTTGAGAAAGCAGAGTTATTGTTAAATATACCTTGAACATTTATTTTTCTTTAAGTATGTGTGGGTTCGTTCAATATCCAACGTTTCTAGAATGTTTAAAAATTGTTTAGAATTTCAAAACCAAACTCTGACAGAAAAATAAATAAAATTACGTCTTTTAGCTATAACATAAAAAGAACATTGCAACATGAATAAAACTAAAATATTAACAGTAGGGCACTCAATTTGTTATTCACCCCAAGTAATAAAATGCTCCGTCTTTGGGACTTATTGGACTAAAGTATTACAAAATTGAGCATAACAATAATCTTTTGCAAAATTATTTTTAAACATTTAGTTGGCTCCTGCGTGATCATGAGAGGACTCCTGATCCACAAAATTGCACAATCCGAGAAAGTCCTTGCACCATATTTAGAATTGCATTGTAAATGCATTCGGTTAAAATGCAATATTTACAGTTTTGTTTTCATTAAGTCAACGGCATGATCTGAGGCGGTGAATAGGCTGACAAGAAAATGTGACAATCAGTATCAGACTAGAACATGCTATAGAAGAAACCATCTGAATCTTATAACCCCACGATTTTGTGCTTATGTTGGGTAAAGATAGGCTAGATATTCTATTTAGATACCGATCAACATGTTTCATTAGAAGCATCGTGAGTAAGTATATAGGATGTGAGAGTGCTATGAAACAACATTGATGCATAGATAATTGGCTGTGACTGCCAACCGGCCTTAAGACTGTAAGTATTTTCTTTTTGTCACTACTTCTCTATGACAAATCTGCAACAGATAACACAGTGAACGGGCCCAAGTTAATTGACTGCATTTTTCATGTTTTAAAAGTCATAAGTCAATATACATAAGTTTCAGCGTACATTTTTCACTCACATCGAAACATTTCTCCTACACTATTTTATATACATTTAGGATTGCGCAACACTGTGTGTTTATAAGGACCGAAAGGAAAGTGTGCTTGAGAGGAAGGCCACGTTTGCATTGTCAATGTATTCAAATCATTTAATGGCACTACAATCTATACTCGAATAAAATCATGCATTAAAATGTAGTTTAATAAATCTATGAAAAATGTCAAAATCCGTTATAGCAGAAACTTTATCGAGGGTAAAAGAGAAAAAGAAAATTGTCGAAGAAATGTAAAGCAAAAGTTCAAGAATTGCTTTAATAAGGGTAAATAATGATTATCTAAATAATAATAAAGATATATTTGTGTTTAAATTGCATCTTTTTACAATCCTAACGGTTTACTTCTGACCATTTGCCCTTTGCAAAGCTCATTTTGAATTTCATCGCAGGAAGATGTTTAAGTGTGCCCATTGTTATATCACTTCTAACTTACACTTATAAAATGTTCAATTCCCAAATGTTACTCTTTGCGACCAGAAATGATTCCAGGATAAAATGTTGAAAAACATGAAATAAACTGTGAACGGAGGAACATTCACCTTAAAAATTCAACTGAGCAGTATCCTTTTTTTACAGCTGTATTCATGAAAAAAAAACAGCTGATAAATTAAGTGAATTAAGACAAAAATACACGTATTGTCCCTCGTATAGCGTCTCGGCATATAGGACAATTGCGAAGAGCAGGAGCGCAGTCACTACAGCAAACCAGGTGGCCGCACTTCAAAAACACTATGTTCACCTGAAATTAAAGTATGGTTGGAGTAAATCATGAATGCATAGTCAGTTCTTGTCAACACTATTTTCAACATATACACCGATATCATTAGGAGCTAGTGTTAAACACTGTGAAAATGAATTATTTGAAATAGTTGTCCTGAACTTGAACAACACAATATTATTAATGACGAAATTCTGCAATTGTCATCGACAATTAGGGATACCTTTTCATTTTGTGCTGTTCATCATATCGCCTGCATCTTGCAAAATGGTATTTTCTGCCTTCCATTTTCAATGCCCACAGAAGTTTGTCTTATTACAACTTCGTAAGAATCTGTTTTTGTACACCTACTGTTTCATTAGTCTGCTGCCAGGAGGTTGCTCGAACCAATGCATGCTCCCAATTTTATCACCGTCTATTCATGCTTCAAGTAGGCCATTATGTTCATCTTACCTCTTACCTCACTGTGAACACACACCTTACACGGGGCCTTCCATGCTAGCAGTCCACGCTCTTCTTATCTCTTGCCTCACTATCCACACACACCTTGCACAGGGCCCTTCCTTGCTCACATCTTACCTCTTACCTCACTGTCATCACACCACTTACACAGGGCCCTCCCATGCTCACATCTTACCCCGTACATCACTATTCACAGACACCTCGCACGGTACTTCTTCATGCTCACTGTCCACTCACATCTTCCCACAAACGCCTTACACGGGGACCTTCCATTCTCGCAGTCCACGTCAATCTTACCACTAACCTCACTCTCCACACACCGTACAGGGGGTCTGCCATGCTCACATTCCAATACACATCTGACATCGGTTTATAAACTCACCTCGCCATCCATGCACACCTTACACAGGCGTTCCTCTTTCATTTTCTGTACTTCTGTAGCAAGCTTTGCACCTACATATTACCATATATTACATTATTTCATTTCAACACTTGGATTTTAGTTTATTTTAAGTTTATGTGAATTGATCGGATGTTCAAATGAATCATTTAATTTATTGCTATTTTCTGCTTACAGATAAGATAACTAAAATAGCAATAGTGTCATCTAATTCTAGCAAATCACTTTCAAAATTCATCGTTCTACCTTTTTCTTCTGACATAAGTTCAATTGGATTAACATGATCTACAGCGTTATTTCTCTTTTTATTCCTTTTCTTCTTCTTATGTTTCTTCTGTTCACTTTTTGAATTGACAACGTTCTTCTCTAAATTCTTCTCTTTATTGCACACAGCGTCTTCTGCAATACCACGTTTGATTTCAAAACAACAATGCGTTAGATAAATATGTTAATATCAACTCAGCTGTAACTGAATAAATGTCAACGCTTTGAGTTTCGTTGCGGTTTGTAATGATTTCAGTTTAAGTACAATTTTATGCAGGCGTCGCGTTTATTTTTATTGGTAATTTTCTTCTATGTTATTTTTTTGTTTTTTTTTGCATGTATGTGATTTAGTTACTACTTATGTTCATGTAAGTATACTATTTTATAAAAAAAACAAGGCACAATTCTTCAGTGTACTGAAGTAGAAATACTTTGCTTTAGCATAAATAACGTTACCAGAAGATATGTATATTTTCATCTCTTATCCAACAACTTAGCTAGCAAGTATCTGTTTGTAATATTCATTGGTCTCAGCATCCTTATATAAAAGTTCCTATATACTTTGCAATTTTCCAAGACCCAGTAAGTTTTATTTCAGGAGGATTTATAGCGTCAGACACTACATCGGATTTCCGTTTTAAATGGGGGGAAACTTGTGCAAAAATAAAGTGAATTTTAATCCATGATCATACACCTCTACTCTTTATAGTGTCTTGCATTAGTGGATAAATGAGTTATTTTTTGTTTGCAGACTGAAATGTTACGGAAAATACACATTAACTAATTTAATCTCTTTTATTGCACTGTCGACCTATTGCTCTGCCACGCTCTAGTATATAATTCCTGCCGTACGCATTGAAGGGTACCGATACATTTTTATTTTGCCAAGGAAAGTTGATTATTGATTGTACGAAAATATTCTTATACTTATGTATTCCTAAATAAAATTAGCATAAATGAAGTTCTTTTTAAAGTCAATCTTCTTTCCATCCTCATGACATATTCATGACATATGGCATTTCTTTGCATGTTGTTTGATTACAGTGTAATAGTGTATATCTTACAGAATGCTATAAGAAGAAGGCAATAATAAAGTAATACTTCTAAACCAAGGACAGAGTTTTGGAATAAGGTGACCGCAGCACTCTAAATGCTTTTGATATAACATTAGTTGACTACCTTGAGGCGATTGAGATAGATAGCCACCTGATGCAGCGGAATCGCTGTCAGAATTAGATCCTTGTTGTTCAAGTTCCTCTGCTTCCAGTAAGGCATCAATTAGGCTCTCTAGATTGGGAAATTTCTCTCCTACAAAACGAAGTGAACAGCAGTGAAAATGGTGAAAGTTTCTTATCAAAAATAATCTTTACATCTTTTCCATCTATCAACAGAGAGAGAGAGACAGAAAGACAGACAGAGACAGAGAAAGAAAGAGAGAGAGAGAGAGAGAGAGAGAGAGAGAGAGAGAAGGAAAGAGAGAGAGAGAGAGAGAGAGAGAGAGAGACCAGGCATTCGGATACGCATGGTCGCTGCACATGAACCACAGACATAACATTTCTCCTCGCTTGTCATGTCACGTGACAAGCAGATTCCCAGGAGATAGACAGCATAGCATCCAGACTTCACTTGGCACATAGCTTTCCAGCTGAACGCTTCTCTGTTGTTTTGTGTGTGTGTGTGTGTGCATTTTTTTTCTTTTCTTATCAGTTATTTTCTGTTATTCCTGGATAATTGCCTAGTGATTTTGATATCAGATATTCTAATCATTACTGTTCTTTTTATGCCGACACGGATTGATAATTAACACATTATTAATTAACTTTCAAAAAATGTCTTTGCCGGATGATTGCTCGTCTCAACCGCAGCACGATGAAGCGCCTGATGGCCTTTCAGGGTGTACGTCCAAGATGCTTTTGGACACTGTGCTTGCTATGCAAGCCACATTACATAAGCTCACGGAGCAAAACAAGAGCAAGGCGCACGAAATGTCCGACGCGGATGAGAGCGATGATGATCGCGAAACCAAGGCACAGAAGCCTTCAGACCACTACGAGGGCTCTGACGACGATGATGACGTCACAAAGCTCCTGCTGGCCACTACGTCGCCGAAGGCGTTTCCGTCGGGTGACGAAGATGACATTTTGCAAAATATCGCGCGGGAATTGGAGGATCAGAAGGCTGGACCTCCCGTTACGGACGCGCTGGCGTCAATTGTCAATAAGCGTTTCGCCAGCAAGCTTGCCCTTGATAAGTTAAAGGAGCGCAGGGACGCTTATTTAATCCCGGAAAATTGTGCATGGCTGAAGGTGCCTGGATGCAACAATGAAATTGCGGTACAGATAGGACGCTACCAAAAGAGCCGTGAATATGCCCTCACCCACATTATGTCGGATTTGTCAAAAGTGGGGGTTGTGCTTACGCAGCTTGCACAGAATTTTCCATCTCCCCTTGAAAAGGCTTTTCCTACTGCGCAGGTTGTGCGTCAACTGACGGATGGCATAGCGATTCTTGGCACTGCATTTGCTGGTCTGTCACAACATCGACATGATTTGGCGGTCTGCGCTTTATCGAGCGACCTACGTAAATTGTCGGAGCTGGCTCCTACGCCAGATTTTCTGTTTGGCGAGCCCACTGAATTAACCCGAAGAACCAAAGAACTGCGGGCATTACAACGTTTGGGGAGGCCCACTCCATCTTCTACACGCTATCACCCCAAGCATTAAAAAAACTGGGCATCGCCGTGTCCGCAGCAATATCAGGGGCGCGGCAAGAACAAGTATTTCTGCAGTCACAGCCAGAAAAAGCCTGAAAAGAAGCAGTAGGCGCTGAGGTCAGCCTAGAAATATTTTTAATATTGATAAGATGCCAAAGCCTCCTTTTGAAACAGTCGTGCAAAGCATTTTACAAACTGCAAAGCAACAGGCAAATTCCTTTCGCGGAGGCTGTATCAGTCGCTATATACATGCGTGGCTCAATTAACTTCAGACAGTGAAATTTTGCAAACGGTCCGTGGTTACCATATCGAGTTTGATAGTGAATCTCACCATAATCGAATCCCTTCTGAAATTGTGTTTTCGCAGGCGGAAGTTTCTTCTATAGACAATGAAATTCAACAACTGTTAGCAAAAAGTGTCATTGTTTCATGTGAAAAAGAAGACGGTGATTACATTCCAAATATTTTTCTGCGTCCAAAAAAGGATTGCATATGATTTTAAACCTTTCGGGATTAAATGAATTTATCACCTACCGCCATTTTAAAATGGAATCTTTGCAGACTGTTTTGGACATAATTACGCCGAACTGTTTTATGGCTTCCTTTGATATTAAAGATGCTTATCATTCTTGCAAAATTGCTAACGAACATACAAAATTCTTGAAATTTACATGGCATGGGAAATACCTGGTTTTTCCGAATGGGTTAGGACCCTCTCCACGCGTGTTTACGAAGTTATTAAAACCAGTGCTTTCTACCTTGCGGAAAAGAATGCATCAATCCTCGGTGTATATTGATGACCTCTATCTGCAGGGACGTACGTTTGAGGAGTGCGCTACAAATGTCGTGGCTACAACAACGTTAATATCTAGCCTTGGCTTTGTTATTCTTCCGGAAAAAAGCGTACTTTTTCCCACGCAGGAAATTGTCTACTTTGGTTTTCTTATCAATTCAGTTCTCATGACCGTGCGCCCTACCGCAGAGAAAGTGCAACTTATCAAAGAAGCATGTATGACACTGCTCAGCTGTCGACGCTGATCAATCCGGGACGTTAGTCGGGTGCTTGGTATGTTAATCGCTGCGTTACCGGGTGTGAAATATGGACGGCTCCACACGCGGCACTTGGAATGCTCTCAAATATCGGCATTGAAATGTGCACGGGGACACTTTGACAATAAAATGATTGTTCCAGAGGCAGGTCGCGCCGATCTCAAGTGGTGGATGGATCACATACCTTTTGCATATGACACTCTTGTCCATACTACACCATCAATTCCGTAAAAACGGACTCATCCTTGGCAGGATGGGGAGCTTTCTGTGTTAACGGGATTCTACTGTCGGAGGACAATGGGGTCTAGCCGAAAAAGAACTACACATTAATGCATTAGAGTTAAAAGCTGCGTTTCTTGGTTTGCAGGCGTTAATTGGGGATATAACAAACTGTGGTGTCACTCTAATGATGGATAACACTACTGCGGTCACTTACGCCAGGGAACACGGTGGATCCCGATTTATCATTTGCAATCAATTAGCGTTAGACCTTTGGGCATGGGCTATTGCGCGCATAATCCATTTAACTGCTACTTATATTGAAGGGGTGGCAAACACTGAAGCCGATAGGGCTAGTAGGGTGTTTAGGGAGGAAATGGAATATCAATTGCATCCCGAAATGTTTGCTCGAATAATGGCGCACTTCTCCTACTGTCCAAATGTGGATCTGTTCGCCTCACGATTAAATTATCAGCTTAAACCGTACGCTAGTTGGAAACCGGACCCTGAGTGCTCATGGGTGGACAGTTGAAGCATGACTGACTGGGGCTCATACAATCTATATGCTTTTCCCCCATTTAGTGTCATTAACAAGGTGCTGAAAAAGATCATCGCTGACAAGGCCACTGGGGTAGTTGTTGTTCCGAAATGGATGACACAACCATTTTGGCCTACGGCCATGAAACTATGTATTAAACCTGCTTTTATTATCCCCAGGAGCCAGCTCATATTGCCGTCGGGTCCATCAAAGAAACATCCGCTGCATCACAAGCTTCAGTTAGTAGCATTGATGTTATCAGGAGCACACTTATAAATAGACACTTAACAGGTGACGCAGAGCATCTTATCCTTAACGCGTGGAGGGATTCTACAAATAAACAGTACTCTCAGCAGATTAAAAAGTGGATCGCTTACTGCCAGGAGCGGCACATAAATCCTTTCATTACTACAGCGGATAATGCACTAAATTTCTTGGCTCATTTATTCTCCGCAGGGAGTGGATACAACAATATAAACACCGCACGTGCCGCCTTGTCATCAGTTTTGACGTTGAGTGATTATCCAAATTAAGACTTTGGTAAACTAAAAATAACAACTCGCCTCATGAAAGGGATTTACAACAAGAAACCAGTATTACCCCGATATGTTCACACCTGGGATCCAAATGATGTTCTCATTTATCTTCGCAGAATGACCCTAGACAGCTTAAATCTTAAATTGCTGACACTAAAACTGACTATGCTGCTAGCACTGATTTCCGCTCAACGACTTCAAGGTCTGAAAGCTTTATCGCTTGCAGCAATCCATATTTCAATAAAAGAATGCATATTCTATTTTCCAGCACCTTTAAAAACATCCCGTATTGGTAAACATCAACAGCCCCTTGTTATTGAACTGTTTGAAGATGTTGACCTTTGTGTATTTCGGCATGTTCGCAAATATATTGAAATGACAAAAGATTTGCGAAAAGGTGAAAGTCAGTTCCTCATCAGTTACAGGACGCCTTACAAAGCTGTTTCTGTTGATACGACAAGTCGTTGGCTGAAAAATATTTTGCATAAAGCGGGTGTCGACATTGTTAATTTTTCCGCGCATTCTAAGCGGAGTGCTTCTACGTCAAAAGTTGAGAAAGGACGGGGCGTGTCAATTGATCTTGTACTGCTGAAGGCTGGGTGTACTAGTGAAAACACTTTTTGTAGATTTTATAAAAGACCAGTTAATGTAAGCGGCACTTCGTTTGAAAAGGAAGTCTTGAAATTATGATATTGTCATGTATTAATCATTTACTTGATGTTGTAACAAGAATTGCTTGAAATTTCTTGTTTTACTTTGCATTAATGGCCAAAAATGCCCTCCTATTCGCTTTCAAATCTCCTGGGAATCTGCTTGTCACGTGACATGACAAAAATTAACCGAAGGACTTACCTGAAGGTTGATTGGAATTTGTCACGTAGACAAGGATTCACAGGCCTCACCCTTCATTTTATTCGCACACACATGTCTAATATACTTACTTGAATACCCGCCCTTCTGAATAAACGAGGGCTTTTTGGCGTTCAATTGTGAAGTCTGGATGCTATGCTGTCTATCTCCTGTGAATCCTTGTCTACGTGACATGACGCTCTGAGAAATTCCAATCAACCTTCAGGTAAGTCCTTCTGTTAATTGTTAAATTTTCTTGTATTATCAAAGGGAACTTTTATTCACCATAGTGTATTTATGCAAATTTGTTATTTCAAGACCAACTGCCTATACCTAATTCAGCGAATCTTCTATGTACCGCTATTTCAATCTTCAGTAAGGGATAACCTATTTCTTTCGCATCCTTGGCGATGTCACCCCTCATGAATTCGTCAACGTCTCCCTCTTTGACCTCATAGCGCTGCTTCAGCTTCTTAATGCGTGGTTTATTTGTCTGAAAAAATATAAAAATATATATCTTGCATCGCAGTTCGTGTACAGTTGAATTTGAATAATGCTTAGAAGGCAATAGAAGCTATTGTATTGAGAAATCGCATTGCTAAACCAACAGTTCTCTGACGAAACAATTGCTGTGTCATGCTGAGTGTTTGAGTATCTGAAATTTTTCATACAGAAAGCGCTATTGTATTGAGAAATTGCATTGCTAAACCAACAGTTCTCTGACGAAACAATTGCTGTGTCATGCTGAGTGTTTGAGTATCTGAAATTTTTCATACAGAAAGCGCTATTGTATTGAGAAATCGCATTGCTAAACCAACAGTTCTCTGACAAAACAATTGCTGTGTCATGCTGAGTGTTTGAGTATCTAAAATTTTTCATACAGAAAGCGCTTAAATTGCAACTATTTTTTATTAAATTAAACTTGGAAATATTTAAGACAGATGACTCACGCCAGGTGGAGAATATCGCTTGCGTATTTCTTTGACGTATTCTTCACCTTTCTTTGTGAGTAAATAACCGCATTTTGGGAACCATCGCGCATGCTCCAGCCATGGGTCATCATTACGTTCCCAATTACGTAATCCACCGTCACAGAAAAAGCACTTGACGTTGTCGCCTTGACCTGGTAATGATGAAAGAATATCAGACAAAACAGGAGTAATATTGAACAAAAACACTCTATAAATTGAACACTGGTGACCACATTGAGCTCTCCGGTTTTCGAGATGAAACGTTCATTAATAAGTAGTATCTCGAGGAGTTTTGAAGCATAAGTTGAACTAAATAAAAAATCAATTGTTTTATATCAATAGTACACAGTATTTGGGTTGTTTATGTAATTTCTGGGCAGGATATTTCGGTTCAGTCATTTGCCACTTGTGATATGCTACGGTGTTTTCCTGCTATATTTTACTTAAGGATTTTACTATGGTGTTGCTATGGCATTTGACGTCTACGTCTCCCTCTAGTGCAGCAGAGTTGAAGTCAGTGACGCCTTAAAACGTGTGCGCTAAACAAAGAAACAGACCCTTTTTTATTTGCAACTGCGAAAAATTTAACTTTAACGGATTATTTAGAAGTGGTTCCCCATAATCATACCCTTCATGCACCACACCAATTAGTTCTTTTTTTTACGATTAAGATGTACAGAATGGAATATATGTGCATTCGAAACCTTTTCAATGTTTCTTTTCAATTTTGGGTTCATTGGGAAAGAATATAAATTCATTCAGTGAGAAAGCATTGCCTGGTTTTTTTATCTGTAATCCGCTGAATATCGAAGCAAAATTAACTGCATTCCCCCCCCCCCCTGCCGCCCCACCTCAGGCGGTGATGAAGGTTCAAAGGTTGTAGCCATAGGTTGTAGAGGTTGGAAGAGAATGGGAGATATCAAATCCGTTTCACGATTAATCGTCGTTGGAAACATAAAAAACTGCTGACACTTGGGGGGGGGGTGGGTTTTGAGGTGGTAAGAAATCTTGTGAACGTGTATAACCAAAAATATCGCGTACTTTACAGACTTATATAAAGCTTTTCGCATGGGTAAGGGATTGACTACGTTCTCTCGTGAACACTTAAGGCCGATCATTAGACGGGTCTGATAAATATGAGTGACTGCCAAGGAGTGGGGTTCTGAATTTTCCATCATTTTATCACTCCAAAAATATTTATGTTTCTCCTGTGCGGTCATTTTTCTGCATGTATTGCTACATATTGGTTGGCACACTTATCCCTTTTGTATCATAATCCGATTCCCAGGTGACACGTTTGTTTAGGAATCTGAGATAAGAAAATAAATTATTGTATATGATAAGTAGATTCCATTCATATAACCATTTTTTGCGGCTTATTGAAAACCGTTTTGTAACAACACACAGTAGTGCGCATCGTTTTTGAAGAATTATCAAAACATAAAAACTTCACATTCCCTTTAAAAATGTGCCAGCCACCTCAATTAATCCTGACTCAGGAAGCATTTACATTTCTGGAAGTGCCAGCTTTTTATGTACGTTTAAAGCAAAGGGCAAGCAAGTCCTGGCGAGATTCCCTGTCATTCTATCCACCTGTCTAATGAACCAAGTGGTCTGCAAATACGGGGTATAACTTATCACTCTACCAAGTCAACATTAGCCTCTTATTCTGAAAATATATAAAAAGCACATTGTCGTGCCATCTAGTCCACAACATTACAAAACATTGATGCTGATGTCATCGGTTGACATTTTTTCTTCTGCAACCAGAGGCTATGGTTTTCCATGTATATATTAGATATTTCCTTATCTCCAGGCTTTTCATAGGTGATGCGTGGAAACGAAGGAAACGAAAACAAATATCATACACAAACACTCACACACAGGAAAGTAAACAAGATAAACGAAAGGAAAACACAAAATAAGAGAGATAATTTTCTTTCTGTTAACCCAATAGCTTCTTGGCATTATCAGCTCCGAGTGCGAATAGCTGGGCTGTCTAGACAACGCAGAGAAAAAGCTATAACCAAGACAGTCATGTTGGGGAATTTTGTTCGTCGGCTGGTTTTATCGGATGCACCAAGTGTGCGTGCAAATAAAGGGTCTGCAAGATTAATTCGCGCACATCAGCTAGTTTTTGCCAGTCTTATAAATTAAGACTTGGATATAATTTAGCAATTGTCAAACAGGTGAACAGCGAGTTGCTTGTAATTGAAAAATGCATAAAAAGAGATTTACCCTAGCTTATGTTGTACAAAAAGAAACAACCTCTAAACACGGTGTCCTATGTTTGATATTATATCCTCTTTGCAACGAAACGCGAACTAACGTTCCGAAACCCTCTTTTTCTGGGAAACGTGGACTAGTCTATAATCAACCTCGTATTCCGCGCGGAGGCATCAAAAACATCAAACTTTAAAATTGCCCGTCTTCTCCCGATTTAATACACCACCTGCCCCCTCCACCCGCAGTAGCCCGCGGAGGTGTTTTTTTAGTGTTTCTTTTCAATAGGGCACTCTTAGTAATTGACTTAAGTCGAAACCGTCGCTCTTATATTTTTGGCAAACTAAAGATGAAAACAGTTTTTGATTGATGTGAATAGAAATTTGAGCCTTTACAATCAAAGCTTAGAACTTACAGTGAACAAAAAAAAATGAAGAGCATGTTTTTGCTAGTGCTCTAACCGAATCCATAACATGATTGGTATAAGACCGCTCACCCGATCGTTTCGCAGTACATGAGATGCTCCACGGGAGGCAATATTTACAGCCAAATCGCCTTACTCCCTTGCAAAATGCCAAGTTTGAATACATCAATATAAAACGTGCTTTATCTTTGTGCTTTCAATGATACTTATACCCTTAACATAGAATTTGATTGATGGCGTGCGTGTTTCTGCAAATTGCACTTAGAAATATCGCATTTTTCTATTAATGAACATGTCGTTTTTGCGGTTCATCAAACCTGGTTATAAATGTTGGCATCTGTTTGCAATGTGCTGATAACAGCTCATGTCTGGAATTCGCTCTTCACAGTCCCAAGCCACGTGTACCGAGGCAGTCATGATCTCTCTTTATTTACTATGGATGTGCATCTATTGAATCAGTACTTTTAGCTTTTTTTCAGTTTGAAACATAATAGGCATTTATATATTAAAACATAACTTGCAGATATTCTATTGTGGACGTATTTTCAGTGATGACACACAATTTCTGACCCCATAACCCTAAACGAAATACAAACTTATCTTAAAGATGGGGTTGTGAGTGTAACAATTAAACGAAAATTTGAACTTATTTAGTTGTGTAAAGCTGTCAGTGCAATCGGAATAGAAACAGATCCTGATGGATTCAGGCAGAGAACAAAACGAAATAAACTTTCTATTGACGGGAAAATAGAGTTAAAGGATCCGGAATAATCACTACTGATCTCGCTATATCACCGTATACCGGAATTGTGGATTTGTGTGACCATTTGAAATCCATACACTCTCTTGAAAATATAAAAACTTATCCGTTTACATGCATTCCAGCAAACAACCGACGTCTTTTTTGGTTGAAAAAAAGGTTTGATTTTGGTCGCGACGACTTCACAACCATATTCTGGCCTATTACTCTAAAACCCGACTTTATTCCGACATCGAGGCGACGTCGGTTTCTTTGACGTCATTCCGATGTTGCAAAAACGACCAAAAAGCCATGACCATTATTATCGCTCACTGGAAATGGAAGTCATGTTGAAAAAGAGAAAGAAAAAACGTAATTTTTACATGAAAATTTTAGAATTTTGATGGCGCGTCGGCATTTTTCTTCCGAGATTGTAAAAATGTACATGGAAAATGCTTTTGTATGTATTTCACAACAACAGTTGAGTGATTAATTATCTATTAATTATATAAATCCAGTCAGTTTCAGGTCGGAATCCGACGTCGGTTCCAATTTCATATACAACCTAAAACCGACTTAATTCCGACGTTGGATTTATGTCGAAAACCGACGTCATTCTGACGTTGAAAACCCGATGTCGGTTCCATTTCATATACAACCAAAACCGTTACGTCAGTCCGACGTCGGAAACGTCGGGTCACGACCTCGACCCGACGTCCTTCTGACGTCTTAATGTTTGCTGGGATTTTTCTTCGGCTAACTTTGGCTTCCATTGATCATTATCCATTTTTATAAATATATGTGGAATGGAAAATATATATACAGTTTCTAAAAGTAAATTATTAAATGCCAAAATATAATGAAAACTCAACACAGGTACATGGACATTAATCAAATGCATTAATATTTTTTGCAATTAAATTAAGTCGCGTAGGTTATGTGCTGGTGATGGCACAGACAACACTGCTATTTGTAAATGTACATTGCACGTGTTTAAAAAGCCACCAGAAAGAAGTTTTATTACCTGCTGCAGATAATCAAGCAGGAGATCAAAACCAAAGACCAGGTTACCCTTACGTTGTGTCACTGAACATGCATCATATATATAAACTACTATTGTTTGAGAGAACTTATTTATTCACGGCGTAAAAAGGTGGCAACATTTCAACGCGTTTCTTTGTTTGATGGCCTAAAACTGACGTTTTATTTCATGAAACGCTTGTTCTCAACTTTTATATGGGTTTTGTCGTAAACTCATGCAAATTTGGCAACCAAAATTTTGTCATACTGGCTCAAATAGTCCAAGCGAGATATCGGCCAGTCGGAATTATCCGTACCCTAGAACCAAGTCTCATTCCAGTACTGCTTCGCGCACCAACCACACCTAGGTAAGAGGGGTGGAGGGCAGGTAGCTATGACAAAAGCAAGTGGAGAACGCGAATTACACTGGTACAAGAGCATTTTATGAACATAAAACACCCGGTTTATTTCGTAAAAGCTCCGAATTCTTTTATCTTTATTTTCATTATATGGGACTAACGCAGGAAGTAGTAGGGAAATAAGAGTTCTGGATCACCCCCTCCCACCAGCATGGACTGTGACCGATCCCCTCCTACCCAAGGACATGCTATGTCAGACAGACCCAACCTCTGTAGGAAAATTTTGTGATTTCAGCATATTTATCTGTTTCAGACAATGCTGAACATTCTTGTTTTTTGGACCCCCATCCACCCCCCTCGGTAGGGAAATTTTGTGCTTTCAGCATATTTACAAGATTCAGACGGTTCTGAACAACTTTGGTTTATTTGGACCCCCTAACCTGGGAAAATGTTGTGATTTTTGCATATTTATCCGTTTCAAACGATTCTGAATAGTATTGGTATTTGGGTCCTCCCGGTAGAAAAATTGTGTGATTTTTCCATATTTATCCGTTTCAAACAATTCTGAATAATTTTGGTTTTTGGACCCACCCCCTCCCCGCAACCCCCCGACAACGTGAGAACATTTTGTGATTTTTACATATTTATCCATTTTAGACAATTCTGAACATTTTTGGTTTTTTTTTGGACCCACCCCTCCCCCTCGGTAGGAAAATTTTATCTGTTTCAAACAATTTTGAGCATTTTTTGGTTTCGGATCCCCCTCCCATGACCACGGCAGTGGCTAGCATGTGAGATATGACAACTTCAACAGTCGCACTTGGCGCTGTTGTATTGGTAATGACTTCGGCTCAGACATTACCATAGGCACTGCCTTAGACTTTGCTGTAGGTATTGTGTCCGGTTTTGCTATAGGCTTTTCTGTTGGCATTGTCTCATTGTCATAGATGTCACTTGTTGTTCGTGCACTGCAGACATGTTCACTCTTCAATATTTTGATATAGAATGATTGTTATGTCTAAGGGCGGGCGCCTTTTTATGCTCTATAAGTTGTGTAATGTCCATGAGCTAATGTGGTGTCACGTCTTCATTGAAAGTGTATAATTTTTGTGAAATGTAAGCTGGGCCACCTCATTTCTAAAACGTTTCTATTGTGAATCCATTATACATTGATTCGTTTCCTCATATTTTCCATGCTATTCCCAAATATGGTATTGTACATCTTCTGTATCATGAATATTATCTTTTGTTAATGCTACCATTAAGTTAGAATGTTAGCCCTGGTCCTCCACCTAAAGCAGTTACAAAGCTGTTCTGTCGAAGATTCAAAGATGGTCAGTTCAGCAAACAAAGTGAACTATAGACCCTATTATAAACATGATCCATATTTCCAAAAAGATAAAGTCTTTAGTGAAACAGCCGTGGATATAGGTTTCTCCCAAACAGCAACAAAAAATATTGTCACTACACTTGCGTTGATGTGGCTTATTATGTATGAATTAAAAGCATACATTGGAATGAATTGATAATAAAAAAGTCTTTAGTGAAACTAAAATGCGTTTCAGTGAAAGAATGGTTCAATTTGGTCAAGTAGTTTTAAAGTTATGCGTTGTTGAAACTCGCATACCTCATATGCAAAAATCACAACATTTTCCCACGGAAGGAGGGGGGTCCAAAAATCAGAAATGTTCAGAATCGTCTAAAACGGATGAATGTGTCGAAATCGCAAAAGTTTCCTACCGATTGTTTAGGGTCCAAAAACCAAAGCTGTTCAGAATCGTCTGAAACGGATAAATATTCACAAATCACAAAATTTTCCCACGGAAGAAGGTCTAAAACCATAAATGTCCAGAATCGTCTGAAACGGATAAATAAGTCGAAATCGCAAAATTATGTATGAATTAAAAGCATAAATTGGAATGAAGAGATAACGAAAAGTCTTTAGTGAAACGAAAACGCGTTTTAGTGAAAGAATGGTTCAATTTGGTCAAGTAGTTTAAAAGTTATGCATTGTTGAAACTCGCATACCTCTTATGCAAAAATCACAAAATTTTCCCACGGAAGAGGGGTGTCCAAAAACCAAAAATGTTCAGAATCGTCTGAAACGGGCTTCAAAAAAGAAAAATGTTCAGAATTGTCTGAAACAGATAAATGTGCTGAAATCACAAAATTTTCCTACAGAGGTTGGGTCTGACATAGTATGTCCTTGAGTGGGGTTGGGGGGGGGGAGATCGGTCACAGTCCATGCTAGTGGACGGGGGCGGTCTAGAACTCTTATTTCCCTACTACTTCCTGCGTTAGTCCCATTGGGGGGGGGGGAGGCATATGGGACCTCTTCTCTCAGACACTTACAGGTTAAGTCGTCGATCGCCTATCTGGGTATGGGGAGACATACCTTGGTAGCTTGGTCGTCATTGCGTTTGCAAAGTTTCAGCCTTGGTCTTCCCTACGGAGATTGGTTGGTCATCCACTCGGGGGGGGGGAGGGGGGGGCACGGGTTGACAGACACCACTGCATGTGTGTTTCCTAATCGCTCCTGGACGCTAGGTCTGCTAACACGTTCAGAATCCGTTAAATGCCGAGCTGACATTCTGATATCCTTCTCTCGAGCTAAGCACAAAATGGCGTCAGTTTTGTGAGTTGCTGGGTCGTGGAGTGGAGAGATTTCATCGAGACCAAACTAAACTTTGTCCTTGGCTTGATGGCTAGGATGACAACTTGGATCCTTTATCGTTGCTCGGGGTTGGGGTAAACCCGTGCTAAGCCTAATTCCCACTTTTCCCAAGAAAACCATCACTAGCTTTGCATCGAGTTGGGACTTGGCGAGATTCACCAACAAACATACTTTCGTTGGCTGATCGACCAAGGTCTGTTTTTACACCCACACTGTGTCGTTGTAGGCTAAGAACCAGTCGTTTGCGTACTGGAGTAGTAAGAAACATACCTCGTACCCTGGTTCTCGTTTTGAGTATTTTCACGATATTCGTGCAAGCTGTGGAGAAACCGAACAGAAAAGTCAGATTCTAAAATTTCGTTTGCTTTGTGTTGAAGGACAGGTACTCTTTGGCTGACGGATACAATGGAACATGAAGGGTAAGCGTCGGTTAAATCGACGGGCGTGTACACATGCCTGCGTCCAGTAACTCCTTTATGACCTGAGGGGGTTACTTGGAAGAATTAGTGCTGGGTGGATAGTCTATGACTACCCACCAGCCCCCTGATTTCTTGGGTACCAGAAAAAACTTGCTGAAGAACCCTTTCTGGTTTTCTGGCATCTCCATTGCACATGTCAAATATGACAGAAATAATCTTTTGTTGATTATTTAATGTGAAGAGCTATACCAGTCTAAATATGATAAATTCCCGGGAGATTCGGGACGTATGGTACCTTGCCACTTGGTATTCTTGACAACGGAAAACAAATGCAACCTTGGCGAATCAGGTTCAAGGAAGTCATCAATAAAAGGTTTTGTAATGAAAGTGAGGGTTATTTGTCAGAATCACGAGACATGTAAAGTTATGTGAAGGATGTAAATATAAACTCTTGTAAAGAAGAGGTCAAGTATTTATTGCCTTCTGTGTTGATTAATCTAGCTAGTGTCTGGTTATAGAATGTAAACAAAACATAGGGCAACTCGTGATTTGTCAAGGCGAATCGTGTAAAATGTTTTTTACGCCATTTCGCTTGAAGAAATGCCAATTATGAAACGTAATTTTGTGAGGCTTGAGACACGAATGCCTGGCATGGATTTAAAGGCACATCGTGAACACATTATCTGTCAGCAACTGTCCGAGAACATTGGTTTGGCTTTCGATGTGTGGGGTGTTTCGAATGCATTTCTGTGTATGGTCCATTCAGTGTAACCGGCTTCGAGTAAATTGTTTTGAATGCATATATATATATTGAAATGCTACTTGGATGGTAAAAGTGAGGTAAATGTATATTTTTAGCACCTGGCCGTGTGTTTCTGGTAGCCGTGGAGGCAATGCTGTGGGAGTTTTGATGTAGGTTTCTGGTCCAGATGTCTCGTCCGCCTGTTCGTGATGATACGTCAGATGCATTGAAGCAGTATCATCGCGTCGCATATCGCAGTGCGCTATCGGTTTTGAACAGTTACTGTCCAAGCGGAGTGATCGTTATAAGTTAGCGTGCTACGAGTCTGCGTGTCAAGGTACTGTGCGTGTCTGGGACGCTGTGTACGTTCTTCTCTGGTGAATCAGCCTTTCGCGGGACTATACGCGTTGGGCGCTACGTCCTTGTTACCGTGAAGTTTCGTATCAATGTACTGTGCATATCGGGCGATTGTGGGAGTTTCGCCGTGGAACAGTGTGTCAAGAACACCGCAGTGTGTGAGACATTTTTTGGGTATTAATTTATTTATGTATTTATTTATTTAGCATGTACTGTGGGCAGGCCTGTGATAACGTCGGTTTAAGTGGATGGATTATGTCATATTTATTGGTGTTTGTATTGTACAAATAAAATTCTTGTTGTTTGAATAATTGCCTTTTCACTGTGTTTCTTTGACTAACGGTCACTCATTTGATCATCTGGCCCAAAACTCCGGATCACATCCGCGACAGCGCATTAAGTTCCAGTCATGTCTCGTAGAGCTTGGTGCTTCACTGGGTCTTGGTCGCAGGATGCAGCTAGGCTGCCTGGGGTTTAGTCAATGAGAGGTATGGGTGGGTTGTGACCCAGTGGGTCGTGTTTGAAATTTAGTACTTCACTGGGTCTTGGTCGCACGACGCAACTAGATTGCCTGGGGTTTGGTCAAGGAGAGGTATGGGTAGGGGGAACAGGCGGTCCCCCCCTGGCGCTTTCCCCGCCGGCGGTTTCCCCCATGGAGGTTCCCCCCCTAGGCGGTCTCCACCCGTCCTTCTCCCCACTCAGGACAGATTTTTTTAAATCTTACATCAGGAAAACTTGTACATTTCATTCCCTTTATCCCTTTTCCCCCTCAAACTTGCTTTCGTCACTGATGTATGAAGACCAAAGGGTTATAGATGTTTTAATCTATGTAATCAAGTGATTGATGTATTGAGTTTTTGAATTAATGAAATGTCTAATCTACTGTTGAGCTGATTGTAAAACTTAAAAATGTAATGTCGTTTTTATTTGATAGACACAGTAAAGCTGGTGATCTGTAACTTAAATTTCGTGATCGCATTTGAAAGATCAGTTTACAGTAAGTGTTTGATTGTAATTTCGTAATTGTATTTTGAAGCAGATTCATTTTCTATTGATAATTGTGTAAGCAGATTAAAAAAAGGAATGAAATGTACAAGTTTTGGTGATTTAAGTTTTACTGACTAAAAAAATCTGCCATGGGGGGGGGGAGGGAAAGGACGGGGGGAGTCAGCCTACAGGGGGAGATCGCCAGAGGGGAGTTGGTAGTGGGGAGTCCGCTAAGGGGAGAAATCCGGGGAGGGAGACCGCCTAGACACATGGGTGTATTGTCACCCATTTATGTCGCGTTTGAAATTTAGTGCGTAACCTTCCCTTAACCAACGCACCATTCTTTTGGGAGCATCCATCCCGTGCCAAGCTGGTCAGAACTTGTGCCTCCTGGGAGCAAGCATCCTTGGAGGGTTGATAACCATCTGTACATTCTGATTTTATATAAGTCTGCCTTAGAGACAAGTCGATCGCCTCTAGGGGGTAGATTTGTGAGGCTTGGTAGCCTAGGCTTCTTTGGGGGAGAAGCTCTCATTTCCAATTACGCTCACAATATCCAAGATGACAGAACAAATTATCTAATGAATAAATCATAAAAGGCAAGAAATTCACCTTTTAGCCAAAGGCAGCAAAGAAAAATTTGCGTTTGTCTAGGAATGCGTGTGATTGGTACCGCAAGCAATAAAAGTTGAGACAAACGCATTTGCAGCCTTTACGAGGTAAAATGACTCTATAACATGACGAAAAAGCATGTGTCTTTGACCATATTTATGGTGTTGTCAACTCTACATATTTAATATTATCGCATCACATTAGCGGAAAAGTTCAAAACGATTTTGTACGTGAATTACTCAGTTGATTCTCTTACAAAAACTACAGTTTAAGCGTAATCATTTAAGTAAATACTGCCACCTTTCCCCGCCGGCGGTTTCCCCCATGGAGGTTCCCCCCCTAGGCGGTCTCCACCCGTCCTTCTCCCCACTCAGGACAGATTTTTTTAAAACTTACATCAGGAAAACTTGTACATTTCATTCCCTTTATCCCTTTTCCCCCTCAAACTTGCTTTCGTCACTGATGTATGAAGACCAAAGGGTTATAGATGTTTTAATCTATGTAATCAAGTGATTGATGTATTGAGTTTTTGAATTAATGAAATGTCTAATCTACTGTTGAGCTGATTGTAAAACTTAAAAATGTAATGTCGTTTTTATTTGATAGACACAGTAAAGCTGGTGATCTGTAACTTAAATTTCGTGATCGCATTTGAAAGATCAGTTTACAGTAAGTGTTTGATTGTAATTTCGTAATTGTATTTTGAAGCAGATTCATTTTCTATTGATAATTGTGTAAGCAGATTAAAAAAAGGAATGAAATGTACAAGTTTTGGTGATTTAAGTTTTACTGACTAAAAAAATCTGCCATGGGGGGGGGGAGGGAAAGGACGGGGGGAGTCAGCCTACAGGGGGAGATCGCCAGAGGGGAGTTGGTAGTGGGGAGTCCGCTAAGGGGAGAAATCCGGGGAGGGAGACCGCCTAGACACATGGGTGTATTGTCACCCATTTATGTCGCGTTTGAAATTTAGTGCGTAACCTTCCCTTAACCAACGCACCATTCTTTTGGGAGCATCCATCCCGTGCCAAGCTGGTCAGAACTTGTGCCTCCTGGGAGCAAGCATCCTTGGAGGGTTGATAACCATCTGTACATTCTGATTTTATATAAGTCTGCCTCAGAGACAAGTCGATCGCCTCTAGGGGGTAGATTTGTGAGGCTTGGTAGCCTAGGCT
>OX457025.1:7428479-7631350 GCA_949752745.1 Protula sp. h YS-2021
AGTGCAAAGTGTTTTACAACGCCCATTTATACACTACTAATAAATCTCAAATTGCACAACTGCAGTTTCATTTGCTTTTTGCCTTTGAGGCTTTATGCAACATTTCATGATCAGCTTTTTAACACGTCGCTATTAGACATGTTATAGTCACTTGCAAACAACAAATGACTAAGCTTCAGTCGATCGTGCAATGCAATATGTATGCTAAGGCCGAAGTAAACAGTGATCCCAGATTAGCTCAGTTGTACGACGCTCGCCCGACAAGCGAGAGGTCCCCGGTTCAAAACCAGGCAGCGATCATACGATAAAATGAGCCGAAGGTCAATTGTTTTTAGATTAACAGGAAAACGGATTGTAACAAATTAAACCCCTCGTTGCACATCTATACTTTGTATATATTTTTTCTGTAAGGTTTGGTGAACATCCGATGAATAGTTTTTGAGATATCGCCCGGACTAGAAAAAGTTTAAAGTGCGACGGACGCGTGACCGATAGGTCACATAACAAATTGAATCCCTTGTGGCACATTTATACCTAATATACTTTCTTTCTGTAAGGTTTGGTGAAGATTCCATGAATGGTTTTTGAGATATCGCCCGGACAAGAAAAAATTTAAAGTGCGATAGGTCACGTGATCAATCGAACTTCCTTGCACATTTTCACCTTATATGCTTTCTTCCTGTAAGGTTTGGTGAAGATCCGATGAATAGTTTTTGAGATATTGCCCGGACAAAAATGTTTACGGACGGACCGACGGACGGACAGACCAGCAACGATAGCCTTCAGTCAATATTGGCTGAGATCTAATCAGTCTTGTCCCCCTTCCCCTTCAAGGGAGGATGGAGATGCATACCAGCTGGTACCATGTATGTCCATGACTTTTAAAAATGACCGTTAAACGTGGAGTGCTAAGTTTTAAATAGTACGCTCTTTTCACCAATCACAAAATACAGTAATGAAAAGACCCACTTTTGTGGCAAAGCGCCCCTCCCTCCCTCCCCATTCCCCTTCCCCCAGTCTAGTCAAATCGGATATTGTAACCTAGTGGTATGGAATGAATTATGCCTCAAGGTAAGTTAATAACAATACCGTGGTCGTTTTCGCTGTCGTCATGAGAGATCCTGTATCCGTTTTATATTGTAATTCTTGTAAGTTTAAATATAGTTAATCCTAACCAGGAAGGCTGCAATTGTAAAATATCATTTATGTTTGAGTTCTCTATGGATATTTTTTTCTCGATCCTCTTTGTATATATTTAATGCTGTAAGAATGAAAGCATATGACAAAAGCATGTGAATACTACAAATGGCCATAAGACTATTACGCCATGTTATTGTAGATATGTCATCATCAAAGCATTTGATCGGAAATACAGTGAAAACGAGTTAATCATTAATATATTCCGTTTCGACTGACATACTTTGTCCTTATTATTCAGGTTATGTTGCTATGAGGTGATTTGTTTGCTAGATGAATATTGTTATTGATGTCGATAATCGTCCCTCCCCGCTCTTATAAACACTGTCTTCTGCCCCTCCTGTGTTGCTAGCAATAAAGAGCCTGCCCCTTGAGCTTTACATTATCTATGATTTTATGATTTAATTTCATCAGAAAATAAATATAAAGCATTTTCTCACGGGTAACGTTTGAAATAACTCCTTTGGTCGTTATTTTCAATTTTGGTTATAATGAATAGCATTCATTCGGTTTCTCTGACTATTGCTGTGATAGGAAATGATATCAGACACTCATATTTATAAGGCACTTGTGACTTATCATGTGTTTCGTGATAACTCATTGATATGTCCTAGGAAAGACAAGGAAAAGAGCACTGAATGAGAGCCACATTTATTTATCTTCAGTTACTCATCAATTGAAACCTATATTTGAGTTTGTAAATTGGATCCGTGTCGAAATAGGGGTTTCCACATTATCTAGGTTCTTTTCTCATAGAAATCAACGAGAAATGAGCAGGAGCTGAAATAATTTGTTGAAATTACAGAAATTGGTCTGGAGGAGTCTAGGCCCAAACCCCCCGAACGAAACTCCCCCGGCCCTAACCCCCCCCCCCCCCGTCAACCCCTTCCTGACTTAAAGCAACTGGCGGCCTAAACCCCCCGACCCAAAATCCCCCGGTTCTCAGGTCTATTTTATATTTTGTAATTGCGATGCATCCACGTTGTTAATTAAACTTAAAAGGTCCATTTAAGAGATTACACGGCGTTTACAATTGCAATTTCTCAACCACTGAGGGAAGTGATCATCTTATTAAAGAATCTTCATGCATCCATTGATGATAGCACTCAGTTTTTGAAATTGCAATTGCTCTCACGATTGATGAGTGTGTACACATTAAAAATTGCAATTGCGAGATCAGTCGAGTTTAGAAATTAAATTTCTCTTGCGGCAGATGTGACTTATATCCATTGTGATTCACTTGAATGGGTAATTTAGTGATAGCTTCAATACTAACAAGTCCTAAAGAGATCAGCTCCAATTCATCGACTCGGGGGGTTTCGGTTCGGGGGGGGGGGGGGGTTTCGGCCTGTTCCCGGTCTGGTGGGGGTTTTATGTATTTCAAGTTTTATTTAGCATAACCCGAGTAATACTAGACGTATACATTCGAAAGATATATGTTATATCCACGTGTTTGAGCAGCTATCATTACAAAATAGCTGATAAATTTTACTGGTAATTCAAGCAATATTCTGCGTGATTTGTTTTCTGCATCTTTGAAGTCATAACATCTAAATGCAGCACGCGACTGGGGCAGAACTACAGGTCGATATATCAAGAAAATTGATCTGTAATCTTTAAAGTAATTGAATTTGCTTGCCCTTCTTTAAATATTAATTGCGCAACCCATTTATTGGCATGTAGATAAAAGCATCATCAGACCGCTGTCAAGTCATACCTTCTTCAAATTTAGCACCGTTATAGGTTATAGAGATATCATATTCCGATTAGAGCACACACAGGTAGAAAATCTGCTTCAAGGGCTTTCTCAGAGTAACTACAAAACGTAATAGACAACGCCAGTACAGATGTCATGCCATCCGGTCGGGTTTCTAAGAAGATTCCTGTCCTTTATCCGGTTTTCAAATAGAATCGATGGTTACTTTGACATTGCAGAGACGAAACGGCTGTTATAATTTAAGAGAGACTGTGCATTTTGGGGTTTAATCAGGCAGAAACAGTGACCCACATCCCAAGCACTTTGTGATATTTTCGTGATAGGATATACATGTAATTTGGTATTCTCACTACGTAAAATGAATAGCCGGTGCTCCGAGCAAGCAAATCTCTAGCTCTAGAAATTCCAGCTTTTGCTTTGTAAATCTTATGTTTCAAGTTAATTCTCTTTTGACCATGCGGGGAATTTTTCTACACGGCTTTACATCTTCAGCTCCGATTGATACCAAGACAATGTGGCGGTCGTAATAAATTGCAATTATGCTCTATCTAAACGGCTGGTATAATTTTTGTGAATATTTGCGATTATATCCTAGCTCCGTGCAGCCCCAAATCAATGTCTACTGCAATAAGTGAAACAACTCAAGGTTAGTATTTTTCAATGGCGTTTAGTCCAAATAATAATAATAATAATAATAATGGAAATAACAATAGTAAAAATAACAAGGACACGGCAACGACAAGAGTAACAACAATATTGTTGTAGAAAAAGGTGAGTAAAATCGAAGGGGATTTGTTTGTCTGGTAAAGCTTAATTGTCTTAACGTGGACTAAAATAGGGGGTGGCTTATTTGCCCTGAACAATACTTATCTTTGTCTAAACTTCTTTCTATGGCTTAAGCTTTAGGGAATAGATTCAATGGTAATGATGTCGCTGAGCGGCTGTAGCCGTATAAACAACTAAAGAACCTTCCATGTTCATTAAAATTTGGCAAGTCAAAGACTTGTATGGGCCAGTGTTTTGGATCTTCTTCCCCTTGCTGGTCCCTCATTTAATCTTGTCTACTCCTCTGGTCATACTGCCCCTAGGACCATAACATTTTGTGCAGATGTAGCATTTAATCCTAAGTTATGTATTGCACTTTGATTTTGTTTTTTATTTTCATTTTCATGATTGAAACGCGAAGCAAAATAAAAAAAGCTTTTATCACCAAAAGCAACACATAAGGGCTGCATCAGCAGTTGGAAAAGCCTCTCGTACGTGCCACAAAGCCTTTTTCAGCGTCACGTTCGCTTATATCCATGACCTGCAGGCGAATTTGACTGTTCCATACATGGGAACGGAACACCAAATTTAGTTATCATTTCTTTACAGGGAGTGCATTGTCACTGGAGCGCTTGTTATAATAGGGATTAGACTAATCGCATCGCGAATTAGGGTGGTTATAAAAGGTTAGGGGTTAGGGAAAATTTGCATAGGTGAGAATGCGTCTGCAAAAAGCTTCTAGACGACACCATCATTGATTTGTCAGTAGTAGGAAAACGCCGATTCCAGACCACCCCCTCCCTCCTTCCCTCCCCCCCACCCAGGCGAGCAACATTGTATGAAGTCAACACGCTAAGTTACACACAACAATTTGATCACATGCAAAATCGGTGTGCCAAAGGACAGGTGGTAAAAATCAAGAAATGACAAAGTTCACAGCGTGAGAAACAATTCCACTAAAACAGGTTGCAAAAATCAAGAGATGAAAGAGTGCACAGCGTGAGAAACAATTGCAACATAGCCATAATACTCATGGCAATCCTAGTGAGGACCCCCCCCCTAGCCGACAGTCGGGACAGACCCCCCCCCCAGCCGGCAGCCGGGACAGACCCCCCTAGCCGGCAGTCTGGACAGACCCCCCCTAGTTGGCAGTCGGGACAGAACCCCCTTTACTTAAAATTGCGATAATTTTCGTTATAGTTGACCGATTTGTATGAAAATTACGCTTTTTTATTCAGTTTTATATCTAGTTTTAGCATAGTCATGGGCTAGTTGCACCGACGGCTGTATGCATTTTTGCAACAAGCCGCCTTTTAAACTTACTTTGCGATAACTTTCGTTATAGTTGACCGAATTGTATGAAAATTTCGCTGTTTGATTCAGTTTTATATCAAATTTTTAACACAGTCATGGGCTAGTTGCACCGACGGCTGTATGCATTTTTTGTCGCATGCCGCCATTTTAAAAGTGACCTAACTTTCGCTATACTTAACCAATTTGTATGAAATTTTCACTGTTTGATTCAGTTATTTCCCGTGTTCGCGGATGAATACCATTTGGCGGATGAATACCATTTGACTTCACCGCTAAATGTCTCTGCTGCTCTACAAATGCAGGTGAGACATCAAAGAGAGTAAAATTCTGCTGAGTCAGCAATTCTGAACAAGTTTTAAAAGTTACACACCATATTTTGATTACATGTAAGTAGCATAAATTTTAGAGTGCACTCATTCAGAGCGTGAAACGATCAATAAATTTGAGAAGGAATGGGATTTTCCCTACGTTAAGCCTAATGTTATGTTTTGTGTTATAGTAGTTGGAAAATGACACTTCTAAAGCATATTTAACAAATGTAGTTTTCGGAAAACATATAATGTATAAAATAAGTTTGAACATTTTACCATGGTGTAGTAGGGTAAAAATCAGAGTTCTAAAGCACATTTAACAAATGTAGTTTTTGGAAAACATATAATGTATAAAATAAGTTTGAACATTTAACCATGGTGTAGTAGGGTAAAAATCAGAGTTCTGAAGCACATTTAACAAATGTAGTTTTTGGAAAACATATAATGTATAACATAAGTTTGAACATTTTACCATGGTGTAGTAGGGAAAAAATCAGAGCTCTAAACCAACTTTAACAAATTAAGTTTTTGACAAGCCCCATTCGAAACACGTGTTTGAATTATTTTTTCAGAACATATTACGTCATGGTATTGTTCAATAATTTTTAACAAGTTCAACAATTGTTCAACAAATTGTTCAACAAGTTGTTCAACATGTTCAACATGTTGTTGTTCAACATGTTGTTCAACACGTTCAACATTTTGTTGTTCAACATGTTGTTCAACATGTTCAACAAGTTGTTGTTCAACAAGTTGTATGTAAAGCTATGTTTAAAGACTTTCTCAACATTTGAATAGTGTGGGTTGAACCGAAAGGATGTATAAATGTAACATTTGTTCGAAATCTTACGATTGGCCACAAAGTCTTAAAAGACACTTAAAGGTTGCTCACACTTCAGAAGTGGATGAAGAATCGGATATGGAAAACCCTGCAAAACTACCTTTCACGGAAACTTTAGATGAGTCTTCTATGGAAAGTCAAAGCGTCAACATAACTGAAAAGAATGCACATGCTTGTATAGAATGCTGTGCATTATACAACAGCGAAGAAGCTTTGCCCAAACATATGGAGACGTGCGGTAAGGATGCTGATGACAACAGTTCTGAAAGTGAGTCAGAAACAGACTCTGAAAGTGAGTTAGAAATAGACTCTGTTTGGCATGATATGGTTCAAGAAGTCTACGACGACTATGATGACAAATTTCAAGAAAAGGTTTTAGAATATGAAGAACAAGGACTTGAAGATGCGCGTGAAATAGCAAGTTATGACCTCCGACCCATTTATAAGCATGGACTGAAACAACTGTTTATGAGACTGTTCAACTATACCCAGCGTCTAGAACAAAGCCAACATTATCAAAAGATTTTAGAGGACTTTAATTACTTTGTTGATGAAAAACATTATAATTATTCAAAAGCACTAAAGGCGGCTATAAGGAAAAACAATACATTCTTTGAAGAGCTACTAGATATGAAGGAGGAGGAGGATGGTAGCAGTGACGAAGAAAGTGGCATGGACAGTGAGGTGCAACAGAGTGAAACAGATGCAGAAGAATAGTCTTATTTGACTAAACTTTATAATAAAGACTTTGTAAATGTTGTAATACTTTATTAATTTTGTATTATTATCTATTATATCCAAGTATTGTATCATTATGTATTTTATTCAAGTATTTTATTATTACGTATTATATCCAAGTATTGTATGAGAAAAATAAATAAGTTGAAAAGCATCATAGGCGTTTCTTTTATTAAATATTACAAATATTTACAATTATGATAAACACAAAACTATTTCAAATGCATATTATGCTAATACATGCACCTACTCATAAGAACTTAAATTGATAAGTTTACAAATGTTATAAAATCTAACTTTACATCAACATAGATAATTTTAATTCATTTCATAGTCATACTGTTAAAATTGTATACAGTCGCATATGACTTTCTACTCAACCATCTTCTGACAGTCACTACATTTATACACATCCATTTTCTGAAGCATGATATCCACTGACGTCATTTGCTGCTTCAGCATTTGCCAGTCTTTCAATGACAACAAAATTCCCTTCTTGGTAGGATATAACCTCCCAAATGCATGATTCGTAATATATTTACGAATGTTAACCATCACTTTCTGTTGATATTTCACCAATTTAATATATGTTTCTCCATTAATGGGTATCATAACCAGTGAATCGTCTACACGCATCTCCTTCATGGTGGTATCAGCTTTACGCTCCGGTTCTCGCTTCATATTAGGCTCTGTCTTAATTTTTCGCATTTTACACGGCGTCGTCTTAGCTGTTAACTCATCTCGTTTTATCTTTCTAAAATGTGGTCGCTTTTGAACATGTTGAACAACATATTAAGACAACTCACTATAGAGCATAAAAGACATCTGTCCTCAGACATAACGTGCATTCTTTATCAAGATACTGAAGAGTGAACATGTCTGCAGTGAGTGAACAACAACTACCATCTATGGCAATGCCTGCAGAAAATTTTATAGCAAAGCTTGAGACAATACCTACAGCAAAGTCTAAGGCAATGCCCATGGTAGATTCCAAGGTGAAGTCACATCAGCAGCGTAAAAAACGACCACATTTTAGAAAGATAAAACGAGATGAGTTAACAGCTAAGACGACGCCGTGTAAAATGCGAAAAATTAAGACAGAGCCTAATATGAAGCGAGAACCGGAGCGTAAAGCTGATACCACCATGAAGGAGATGCGTGTAGACGATTCACTGGTTATGATACCCATTAATGGAGAAACATATATTAAATTGGTGAAATATCAACAGAAAGTGATGGTTAACATTCGTAAATATATTACGAATCATGCATTTGGGAGGTTATATCCTACCAAGAAGGGAATTTTGTTGTCATTAAAAGACTGGCAAATGCTGAAGCAGCAAATGACGTCAGTGGATATCATGCTTCAGAAAATGGATGTGTATAAATGTAGTGACTGTCAGAAGATGGTTGAGTAGGAAGTCATATGCGACTGTATACAATTTTAACAGTATGACTATGAAATGAATTAACATTATCTATGTTGATGTAAAGTTAGATTTTATAACATTTGTAAACTTATCAATTTAAGTTCTTATGAGTAGGTGCATGTATTAGCATAATATGCATTTGAAATAGTTTTGTGTTTATCATAATTGCAAATATTATTAATATTTAATAAAAGAAACGCCTATGATGCTTTTCAACTTATTGATTTTTCTCATACAATGCTTGGATATAATACGTAATAATAAAATACTTGAATAAAATACATAATGATACAATACTTGAATATAATAGATAATAATACAAAATTAATAAAGTATTACAGCATTTACAAAGTCTTTATTATAAAGTTTAGTCAAATAAGACTATTCTTCTGCATCTGTTTCACTCTGTTGCACCTCACTGTCCATGCCACTTTCTTCGTCACTGCTACCATCCTCCTCCTCCTCCATATCTAGTAGCTCTTCAAAGAATGTATTGTTTTTCCTTATAGCCGCCTTTAGTGCTTTTGAATACTTATAATGTTTTTCATCAACAAAGTAATTAAAGTCCTCTAAAATCTTTTGATAATGTTGGCTTCGTTCTAGACGCTGGGTATAGTTGAACAGTCTCATAAACAGTTGTTTTAGTCCATGCTTATAAATGGGTCGGAGGTCATAACTTGCTATTTCACGCGCATCTTCAAGTCCTTGTTCTTCATATTCTAAAACCTTTTCTTGAAATTTGTCATCATAGTCGTCGTAGACTTCTTGAACCATATCATGCCAAACAGAGTCTATTTCTAACTCACTTTCAGAGTCTGTTTCTGACTCACTTTCAGAACTACTGTCATCAGCATCCTTACCGCACGTCTCCATATGTTTGAGCAAAGCTTCTTCGCTGTTGTATAATGCACCACATTCTGTACAAGCATGTGCAGTCTTTTCAGCTATGTTGACGCTTTGACTTTCCATAGAAGACCCATCTAAAGTTTCCGTGAAAGGTAGTTTTGCAGGGTTTTCCATATCCGATTCTTCATCCACTTCTGAAGTGTGAGCAACCTTTAAGTGTCTTTTAAGACTTTGTGGCCAATTGTAAGATTTCGAACAAATGTTGCATTTATACATCCTTTCGGTTCAACCTACACTATTCAAATGATTAGAAAGTCTTTAAACATAGCTTTACATACAACTTGTTGAACAACTTGTTGAACATGTTGAACAACATGTTGAACAACAACATGTTGATTGTGTTGAACAATATGTTGAACAACAACATGTTGAAGATGTTGAACATGTTGAACATGTTGAGCAACTTGTTGAACAATTGTTGAACTTGTTAAAAAATTATTGAACGATACCATGGCGTAATATGTTCTAAAAAAATAATTCAAACACGTGTTTCGAAAGGGGCTTGTCAAAAACTAAATTTGTTAAAGTTGGTTTAGAACTCTGATTTTTACCCTACTACACCATGGTAAAATGTTCAAACTTATTTTATACATTATATGTTTTCCAAAAACTACATTTGTTAAATGTGCTTTAGAAGTGTCATTTTCCAACTACTATAACATAAAACATAACATTGGGCTTAACGTAGGGAAAATCCCATTCCTTCTCAAATTTATTGATCGTTTTACGCTCTGAATGAGTGCACTCTGAAATTTATGCTACTTACATGTAATCAAAATATGGTGTGTAACTTTTAAAACTTGTTCAGAATTTTACTCTCTTGAATGTCTCACCTGCAGTTGTAGAGCAGCAGAGACATCTAGCGGTGAAGTCAAATGGTAATCATCCGCCAAATGGTATTCATCCGCGAACACAGGAAATAACTGAATCAAACAGTGAAATTTTCATACAAATTGGTTAAGTATAACGAAAGTTATGTCACTTTTAAGTTAAAATGGCGGCATGCGACAAAAAATGCATACAGCCGTCAGTGCAACTAGCCCATGACTATGTTAAAACTAGATATAAAACTGAATCAAACAGCGAAATTTTCATACAATTCGGTCGACTATAACGAAAGTTATCGCAATTTTAAGTTAAAATGGCGGCTTGTTGCAAATGCATACAGCCGTCGGTGCAACTAGCCCATGACTATGTTAAAACTAGATATAAAACTGAATCAAACAGCGAAATTTTCATACAATTCGGTCAACTATAACGAAAGTTATCGCAATTTTAAGTTAAAATTGCGGCTTGTTGCAAAAATGCATACAGCCGTCGGTGCAACTAGCCCATGACTATGTTAAAACTAGATATAAAACTAAATCAAACAGCGAAATTTTCATACAAATTGGTCAAATATAACGAAAGTTATCGCAATTTTAAGTAAAGGGGGGTCTGTCCCGACTGCCGGCTAGCGGGGCCCAGCAGGCAAAAGACGTAAAATAAGGTCTGAAAAAGGTCCCAATATGGTCACGACGTGACTCAGACCAAATCAAGACATTTAGAAAATCCCAGAAAGGTCTCATTTTGGTCGCGACGTAATTGAGACCATATATGGATATTCGACAAGTCCGAAAAGGTCCTATTTTGGTCACATCGTAAAGAGGTCACAAAATAAGCTCTGCAATCCAAAGTTGCCTTCCTTGCTTGTTTTATCCAATAATTAATAAATATTTTCAGTTCTAACGCCAGTAAAAACAAGATTTTAAAAAATTACAGATCGAAATTGTTAAAATACGCCAAGTTTTAGTATTTCCAGTCTTGTTAAAATATATTAGCGGGACCACATATATTTGCATATTTTTTCAATTTTCTTATTCAATATATTTGAATTTTTGGGCAATTTTGGTTGAAAGTTAACATTTAAGATATAAAATCATGCATAAAGTAAAAAAATCTTTTTGCATATAATATTAGTTGTAAAGTTGAAATTTTAAGGCGATCTCGATAATGCCTATTTGATAAAATATATAATATATACAGAGAAAAATAATAAAACTAAAAAATCTATCAAAATAACAAAACGCTCGCAAAATATTGGAGTGCAAATGATTGATGTGTTTCCTTATTATGTCATGTAAAGTGTATTATAAAATTAGCGCTCTAAATGGGCGATAATATGTGATTTTATTTAGACAACAAAATAACATATTTCTCTGACAGCTTTTTTTACCTGACAGGTTTGTTAACAGTCTTGACGGACAGTTTTGTGCTATGTTGTGTGCTGGCCCTGTCAAATGAATGTGAGGAAGCCTTAATATCGGTAAATATATATAAAATAACTTGACGTGATTTGGTATAAGCCAATTCGCACTTTTGACTTTTGCCGAAAAGTTTTTGCGTTTCGGCTGAATTCAGGTGGGATTAGGATATAAAGAAATGATAGGAAAAAAAACGGCAAAAAGCAACAAAATTCCATTTTGTCAGAAATATAGTCACACGTTTTTTATTAAAGGGACTGAATAATATGTAAAATAGTTTTTAAAAGATTATATGATGGCTTTATAAATTCGAAAGTGCATGTTGAAAGAAAATCAGAATTTTGATGTTTTCCCCTTATCATTTCTTTATAATTTATCCTCAACATTTCCAGTCAAAAAACATCTCCACCGGAAAAATCCCAAAGTGCGAATTGGCTTATTGATTTGTAGCAATAAACGAAAGGTTGGCGTGAGTGTATTCACTCCAATGCCTTATTGTTTAATGGGATTTATGAGAAATTATTCAGTAATTTCTTATTGGTGTAAACCTAATCACAGATTCTGTCGCATTATTTAACTGGATTCACAGCGACAAATTAATGAAATTGAATGGTTTATGTTGTTTATTTAAAGTGTATCTCAAGCGAATTAAATTGAGTGTATGTATTTAAGAATCTATATTTTTTTATATAGTTTCAACGTTCGTTTTGGAGAAATGAACGGGTGCAACCTCTTTCATTCTTGCTGGTCCGTGTGTCTGCCCGTCCATCCGTCTGTTTGGTGTGCGCACTGCTACAGTGAAACGATGAACTATTCGGCACGCTAAAGACTTGCGGCACGCTAAAGCTAAAAACTCGTTCAGCGCGCTTTGTGATTCCGCGCTTTCTTCACTGCGATTTGTGATCCAGCGCTTTTCCGCAGCGCACCTTGTGATTTAGTGCGCATTTAGTAAGACAGCGTTTTTTATGTATTTGTGTGTTCGGGCAAAAGAATGGTAATTCAGGTCAGCTTCAAGGACAGGAATTTTATTGCTAAAGCGTTTTTGTGATTATGTATTCAATGCGTTCATTTTACAATGAAGCAATGCAATTGTATAAAGCTACAATATTGTATTTTCTTGTGTTTAATCAAATTTTATTTCCCAAGCAGACGTCTATAAAATTGGCATCAGATTTAGAAAAATTGTGACAAGATCGCCACCTTATATTTATTTTATTTCTATCTAATTGGGAACCAGCCTAGTGCTTGTTCAGGAAAATCAAGAAATGGCTGGTTGATTTTTTGGCTACAGTTATAGTAGTTATGGGAAGTCACGTGATGTTTACTTCCTTCACTTTGTTATGCGATTACTTCCGCTGCGGGTCAATTCAGGCGAGGCCTGAGGAAAAATGTCGACTGTAGACAAAGCATCAAACATCGGAAACATCCAAGAGGATAGTAACACGAAACTAGATAGGATCATTGATACGCTGAGTAGATTAACGGATAGAATCGATATTGTCGAGTCAGAAAGCGAAAATAGTGACAGATTTTCAAGCACAGTGTGTGAAAAGTTAGATCAAGTGATCAGTCGTGTGAATAAACTGGAATCCGGGAGACAGTTAGATTCTGAGGAAATCAGGAGACAACCCCCAGTGTTTCGGGATTGTGACGAATACTCGCCTTCGAGGCCAGTTGCATCAGTTACGTTTAACCGCCATACGAGGCCAGAAAATATACCTTCTGACAAAGGAGCAACAGGAGGTTGTCCTCCCCACAGTTCAGACAATTCTGTCTCTGCTTGTGTTCAAAGTGATTTTAGGTCACTAAAGGACAAATACGCGTCATTCGAGCTCCCGGCTCAATTTAAGCTAAGCACCGACCGAACTGGGGTCAAGAAAGATGACCAGGCTAGAATAAATTTAATCGCAAGTTGTTCAAAATATTCTGAAACTCTGCTAAAAATTGCAGGATCTAGTAACATAAACCAGGATTTGGATTCGATAAAACAGGAAGTCTTCACTGCAGCAGGCGCACTGCAAAAATATTTACAATCAGAATACTCGGCGGTGTTGGTTGAAAATTCTTTTGACGCGCAGACCGCAAAAGTTTTCAGACAACTTCGTAAAAACACTTCGGCGTTTGACTCAGATTCTTTAGCAGATTTAAAAGACGCTGTTGCTGTGTGCTCCCAGTATAAACCTCAGGAGCAAAGCTCTCGTGCTCGTGGTTACGGTCGTGCCAGAGGAAGATATCGGGGTAAATCGGATGTTTATGGTCGCCTTTCACACTTCCCTCATCAGCGCCCAGGGGCAAATCCAAGTCAATCGCCACCTTATATTTATTTTATTTCTATCTAATTTAGAACCAGCCTAGTGCTTGTTCAGGAAAATCAAGAAATGGCTGGTTGATTTTTTGGCTACAGTTACAGCGGGTTTGATTATGTTTCCGGTGAGAAACGTGACTTGCAATTTTAACTGTCAAGATTTAGAGAAACAAGGCAGACCTACAAGCTGATTTAATTGTACAAGGATGTAACCTGAGTTGAGGAATTAAATGGACTATTCAAGTTTAGTCGCCATCTTGTTATTGACTTCAAATTCACAGCGTAGCTGTGCCCGCCAATTCCCGCCACTTCGCCAGTACCTAACCGCTCGGCGTACTGCGCTATATTTTTCCATCCACTTGCGCCAGGACACAAGTGTACTGGCACAAAGCACACCGGACTTGATCAAGATAGGTAGAGTACCGTAATCTCGTGAGGACGGTGTGAGAAAAAGTGGTGGCAGCTTTGCTGGGATAGTGAAGATTTTACCGTGACATTTTGTGCCGGTACGTACTCGTATCTTCCAGAAGAGACTGGTGAATACGGTGATAAAGTGATATATTAATTTGGTGATGCCGTTGAGACGTACAGAAAGACTATAAACTTCGTAAACAAAAACAGTTCCGAGTAACCTAAGTGCCACTGCAGTTTCAACTCATAAGGCGTCACTAAATTGTTGACTGGATGGCTGTAACCCAGAAGTCGATGTTCGTTTGAGGGGGCCAAGCTGAAGTTGCAGATTTCTCAGTGTTTTGATGAGCCCTGCACGCTGCAAAAGTCGTTTCAAGACTCGGGCGACTCGAGGAAAGATCCCGTTAAAACGGTCGTTTCAAGACTCGGGCGACTCGAGGAAAGATCCCGTTAAAACAGTCGTTTCAAGACTCGGGCGACTGGGCCGTTTATGGACTAGATTATTCGCTGTTACGCAGGCAGCGAAAAGAAAATTGAAAGCAGGATAAAATGAGGAAAGTGTATTGTGTGTGAACTTGTAAGCCTACGGGGTTTTCGGGATAAAATAATAAATATATATTGGATAACAATGTAAAGGTAAATTTTTTTAAACTAAGAAGTAATATTTCCGAGTAATACTTTTCTGCTTTAAAACTTCATTTTGGAAGTGGAATGTTGTTCAAAAATTTGTGTCAAGTTGATAGGTGATTGGGGTATGAGTTTTGAAAACCCCGGTGTGCTATTTAACGTGGCTGATGATTCACATGGCTGCGTAGCGACGTAAAAGGAGGAAACCATCACAATACACAAAAACTATACCGGACTGCTGTGCTACTTTTTTGTGGGAATGGGTTACGAGTTACAAATCCTGATACTGTGTGTTTTGTTATTCCATCACTTGGTAGGGAATTTTTAAAGGTATTATCTGTGCCCCCCACCAGCGGAATTATGTGTATATGTCCTGGAAGGGTTGTGGAGGAAAGTAAATACAACGACGTAAAATTTCGTGTAGCAGATAGCAAAGATTTCGGGCTGTTTTGTGTGTAAACTTCGACCATAGAAGAGAAGTAACACGATCTATTGTATTTTCTTTTATAATATTGCTTTTACCCCCGTGAGTATATCCCTGAGTTTACGCGTAAAACTACGTGAAAGTGCAAGCAAAAGAAAGCAGCAGAAATTGAAAAAAAACTGTGTTGCTTAGCCCACGAGTGTATTGTTGTTAAAAGTAAAGAAAGCTTGGTTGTGTACTGGCACTACGATAGTACTGTTTAAGTGTGAAGCTCTTTCTGCCTAGACGATTAATATAGTCTGCGTGTTCTCATGCCCTGTAAGCAGAGAGCTCTCTGCTGTAAGTGAAAGTTTTTGGTGTGTATAGCTTGCAGCAGCCTTGACCTTGCAAACTGTTGAGTTGAATGTGTTGCCGTGTAAATCCACGAAAATTTGGTTGTTGTTAATGGTATCTAAATGTGAAAATATTTTGCCTGAGCGATTAATGTATCATACGCGTTCTTATGCCCTGTAAATGAAAACAATCTGTGCGCTTTTAATTGCAGGAGTATTGAAACTGTGTGTTGAAAGCTGCCTTTGTCATTAACTGACTGTTCTCCTGGGAAAATCGTGATATTTCTAGTATCATTTAACAACTGTAATTTTCTTCTCACTGCCTTTCAATTGGTTGTACCTGTGTAAGTTTTCAACGCGTGGAAGAGAAATCAACGTCTGCGCGCTGCTTCACCTATGCGTTCACCCCCCCACCACACACACACACGCGTAGATAAAACGTGTGAGCGCTCAATGCTTCTGAAATAATTGTTGGTTGTGAAATTTATATTAAAAAAACACTGTGAATCTTCTGTGGGTTGTGCGTTCGTTGCCCCGTCTGTGTGTGTTATCGCTCCAGCTGTGTCGAGCTGCGTGCACCAGTTTTCTGCATTTCCCGTGCGCATTTTCTCAGTTTAACTATATGATGTGTTGCGCAGGAGTATTGACAATAATTACATATGTGTAACGTTGGCCGCTAAAAAAAAAGAGTACTCTTGCTCGGCTGCGAGGTGAAATGCATTTGACCTGTGAGTGTTCCCTGCCGTGTAAAAAGAAGTGTAGTAGTGAATGAATATATATGCATGGTGTAAAGTGCATATATGCAATACATGCTTTCGGTTCTCAAATCGAAACCTATTTTGTGATTCATACGTGTAGGCCTAAAGTGTGTTCAATGGTTTTAAAACACATCTGGTTTCTTTGTGTATCGCGTATGTACGGCAGTGTATTAACTTGAGTGGTATGTCCATATGCTTTATTTATGTGATACACTTCTGTGAGTTTCCCTGCCGTGTAATCAAACTTCTACGCGTTATAGGTTATATGTGAGAACTGCTTTCTTGTTTTGGCTGTGTGCAAAGTATTATTGAGTGTCGAAACTTATCTTGTCTCGTGTTAGGGTTTCTGATTCTTGAGTTTTCCCGTGGGCGTTCTCTCTATTCGCGCTTGTGTGAAGCTATTGAAGTTTAGTCTGTGGGTTATTCCAACACAAGTGAATTGATATTAGGAGTACGTGTGCGTGTTGTTGTTAAGTGTAAGTAACTTTTCTGATACGAGGGTGCCTCCAAAGGTGTTGTCATATTATTTTGTAATGTGTCCTTTATCCTGTGCACAGGCGTATAACAGTGAAGAGGTTGATTTGTTTTAAGGTGTTGTTATATTCTCCTTTATTGGTTGAAGTGCCTTTGTGTGTTTAAACTTGGTCAGTGCCCGTGTGATTTCCCTGGGGAACCTGGAAAATTTTTCTGTGTTACGGACAAACGGACTGACTCCTACGTGCTATGTTCGTGTGTCTGCTGATCATGCCACCTCCCAAAGAGAACTGATTTTCCCCCAAGCGTTTACAAACGTTTTCGTACGTGCGTGATTTTCAACGTTACGTTACTTCAACGTCAGTAAGATGAGCCAAGCGGCTGTAAAGTTTCCGTGGTCCACCGCCACGAAGAAGTTCCTCCACTGGGAAAGCGGAACTAACTTAAAAGAAGCTTCGGACTTTGAAGTCCAGTTTAGATTTCGCCCTGGCGATCCCGGCTACGTCCCCCGCTATGAGCGTGATAAACCGTCAGTGCGGTCAGGAACCAAGCTTCCTCAAGTAACAAATCCCATTACCGACAGTGGTCGAGGAACTGTTCCATCTTCAGAAACTCGAGATGATACTCCCTCCTAGGCGTGTCCACCACCAGCTGCGGTCAGTTATGAACCTTCCCCTGAGCCTATACCAAATCTTCCCAAGCCAGAGTGGGCTTCCACCCCATTCTCACCGTCACCAGTGCAGATGGCCGCCCATAGGGGTGGAGTCAACAAACATGAAGCTACTGATGTACCTGCTGATACGTCGTCCGAGTCCGAGTCTGAGTGTCGTGTTGAACCACGTCCATTTATTTTTACTTCAGGAGCATCCTGGGCAAAGCTTTTAAGTGCACCTGCGCGTAAATCTGATAGCTCGTCTACTGATGATGATGAACCACCGAAGGCGCCTCGCAGCACTCCTATAGCTACTACCCGTACTCAGCTCAAGTCTGTTAAACGAAAGATTGCGCGTGGGAGGAAAATAACTGTGAATACAACTGATGAACCGAAGGACCAAGAGCAATACGTTCGTCGGTTACCTATGCAGTCTGCGTCTGTGCCCCTACCATCTGCATCTGTACCATGTCCTGCGATGGAAAACAGGCCTGCTACAGATCCTTTACCTCGACCTTCCTCAGTTCCTGCTTACTATTTCTCGCAGGCGCCCAACTTAGCATATGATGTCCCAAGGCAGACCGAGTATGTGCAGTATAGCCATTCTATACCCATAGTGCTCCAACAGATGGATGGCGATGTATATTTCGTCCCAAAACTCGCTAATCAGCCGGGCAGTTTCTCACGTCAAAGACATCCTGCTGGTCAAATTTCCCCTCTGAGGTGTCGGCTACCCCCCGACGTGACGGAAGACAAACATCAGTATTTACCTGAAGCATTATCTAAACCGGCTATTGAAAAGAAACTTCAAGACGAACTTAGTGATCAGTCCTCTCGTTCCAGAAAGTCTTCTCGTTCTCACAGACATAAACACTTTTCGAGTCGATCTCAGATTAAAACTCCTAGCAAGAAATTCAGCTCAGACGGGTCCTCGAGTGATTCTGACGCCCCTGCACATGTGTCCCGCCAAAAGGTGAAGGCACCAAAGTTTTCTGGTGAGCGCTGGGAGTCATTTCGTGTACAATTTGAATGGGCAGCAGAGGCAAATCAATGGAACGAAGTTGAAAAACTTCACATGCTGGCTGCAAGCCTTGAAGATGGAGTGGTGTTAGTTCTACAGCGCAAGCGCATGAACGAATGGACGTATGAGTCCCTCCTGGATACACTTGAAAGACGGTATGGCCCGCCGGGGTCAGATGTACTCATCCGAGAGGAACTAAGCAGCATGCACCAACGCCAGGGTCAGAGCATAAATGATTTTCTTGACCAAATTTTAAAACTTACGAGCAAGGTTTCCGCTACGACGATTGAGCAAAACAATTTGGCTCGTAGTACCTTTATCAGTGGTCTTCGGAATGTTGAACTACGGAAGCAACTTCTAAAGGATAAACCCACAACAACTGAGCAGGCGATTCGGTCCGCGCAGGAGTATTTGGTTATCGAAGACGCCACAGGCGGTTCTGCATATACACCGAGGGTGGCCACTCATGATCAAGGCACCGCGGGAGCATCAGAAAACGAATCCATGTATCCATCAGCAATTAGAAACCCTCCAGGGGTAGATGTGCTGTACAGGGATAACCCCCCGTATGCGAGCAATTCTGTTCCATATGTGCCTAGGACTTGTTTTTATTGCAACCAAGTTGGTCATTTACAGCGCGCGTGTCCGTTATGGACTCAACATATGCATGCTTTGGGCCGACCGGTCTCGGAACCTTTTGTCCCTCCTGCTACTGAAATGCCTCCTACAACTCAGCCGCTCAACTTGCCTTTCCATCCAAACTCTACAATATATGAGAGACCTCTAACTGGTTCTAAGTTACAATGTACACATTGCGGGCGTATAGGACATACTGTTGAAGAGTGCAGATCATTGAACTATCCATTTCGGCATTCTAACCCGCCTAGTGGTTATGGACACAACCGTGGTAGAGGATATAGAGGTCGTGGTGTGTATCCATTCCAACGTTCAGGGACTTATCACCCTATCGGCGATGTTGCACATGATTTGGGCATACAGCTACCGAAACCTCCACCTAGATATCCGCAGATACGAGATGGTCAGTATATGGGGAGTTCTAATGAACCAATTTCCCTTCCTGCGCAAACTCCGCCTAGACGTCATTCGTATGCAGATCAACGCCAATCGCGAAGCTTGCCTTCTGGAAACGTCAACACTACCGTTAAACCTGGTCAGTCAGAATGACTAGATTTTTGTTCTGACACCCGCTCAGCTTCGGAAATAGATTGTTATGAAAGAGACCAAGAGCCTGTGCCCCTTGACTGTCGTTTCCCTGAAGAGATTAAGCGTACCAAGATTATTCTAGACAAATTAAATGCTGAGCCTGCATCGGAAAAGGCTGCTCGTGAACAAAATGCAAAACCTGTGGAAACTATTCGTAAGGACGAGACGCTTCATGAAAATGAGAGTACCAACGCCCAGGCGAAAACACGGATATACGACACGTTGGCTAAAGCATCTGGACTTTCTTGTGACAATCCTGAAACTTCCCATCCTCGTGGTATAAATGCTGTGTTCGATAATAGCACTCGTCCTGCCAAGGCTTTTTACGTCTGGGCGGCGTTGCACAAAGACATCCCTGACGTCTCGATGTTACTAGATACTGGGGCAAATGTGTCCATCTTATCGAGGAAAATTTATGATGCTATCCCTGAGAAGAACAGACCCACATTACGACCTGCTCCATGTGCGATTGAGGGAGCCAGCATAGGGAAGATTACTACCTATGGCATCGCGTACTTGCAATTTTCCATTCAGGGCATCGAACTGCAAGGTAACTTCTGGGTGATTGACTCTTTAGAGCAGGCCATCCTGGGCATTGATCTAATGGAAAGATACGGTATAGTGATTGACATTGCACGGCGAAGGCTTTTCATTGGAAACAAGAGTGTGCGCGTGTACGACCGTCAAGGAAATAACTTGACAAGCAAAGTTGTAGCGAACGCCACTGTCGACATTCCCCCCTGGCAACGAATGCATCATTCCCGGCCGCGTGTGTAGGGCCGCTCCCTGTGAAGGAACTACTGTTGTTATGGAACCCTCGCGTCTTATATTTAAAAAGACAGGAGCATTGGTTGCTCGGACGGCTGTTGAATATGATACGTCTCTCGTGCCCGTGCGCATTTTCAATCCCTGTGACGAAACCATCACGGTGTACCGACACTCCACCGTAGGGATTTTGAATGAAGCTGTCGACACGAAACCTTTCGAAGAGTTTTTGAAAGAGGCCGACACGCAACAGACCCCAGGCGATGATATGCCCGATGTTGATGCCGCTATACCGGAACACGTGAAAGACTTATATGAACGCAGCATAGAGGAGTTGAACGAAAAAGAGCAACAGCGGTTGAAAACCATTTTGGTCAAATACGCCGATGTGTTTGCCCAGAATTCCACTAACCTGGGACAGACAAATTTAGTGAAACATCATATTGACACTGGAAATGAAGCTGCTGTTCGCCAACCTCCTCGTAGAATCCCCCAGGCGCAGTTGCCTGAACTCGAAAAACAAGTGCGGGAATTACACGAGAAAGGAATAATACGCCCCAGCACGAGCAGCTGGGCTTCCAACGTTGTTATGGTAAGCAAGAAAGATGGGACTTGGCGCGTATGCGTGGACTATAGGCAACTGAATGCCAAAACAAAGAATCAGGATCCGTATATGTTGCCTCATATAGACGACACCCTCGAAGCGCTGTCACGTGCTGAGTTCTTCTGCACTTTGGATTTAATCCAAGGGTATCATCAAGTGGAACTGACGGAATCATCAAAGCCTAAAACCGCCTTTATCACACCGAGAATCACTCCCTGCCATTGGGAATATAATTTTATGCCCTTTGGAGTTCAAGGAGGACCCAGCACGTTTCAACGACTTATGGACCGCTTACTCTTCGGGCTTGAGTACAAAATAGCATTAGCCTATCTGGATGATGTTATTGTCTATGGGTTAACTGTGTCTGAGTGCATCGATCGCTTGGAAATAATTTTCAAAAGACTGCGTCAGGCTGGATTAAAACTCAAGGCCAAGAAGTGTTTTCTTTTTCAACGCGAAACACTCTATCTAGGACATGTTATTTCCAGTAAAGGAGTTGTGTGTGACCCGGCAAAAATCGAAGCGATCAAGAATTGGAAATCCCCTACGAGTGTCCGACAAGTTCGTTCTTTCTTAGGTACTGTGGCTTATTATAAGAGGTTTATAAAAGGATTTGCTGACACTGCAAGGCCACTTTACCACTTGACGTGCAAGGGTGTGAAGTTCACGTGGGATACAATTTTTGAAGAGGCGTTTCAAAAACTCAGAGACAAGCTGATAGCCGCTCCAATCATGTCTTTTCCCCAGGAGGAAGGTCTATATATCTTGGACTGGACACCGACGCGTCAGGCTACGCCATTGGCGGAGTTCTAAGTCAGATGTAGACAGATGAAAATGCACACGAAGAGGAAAAAGTGATCGCTTATGCGAGTAGGGTACTACGGATGCGCGAAACCAGATACTGTACAAGGAGACGACAATTGCTGGCTATAGTTCATTTTGCTAAATACTATCGCCCCTATTTATACGGTCGGAAGGTTTTGATTCGAACTGACCATGCGAATCTGCGCTATATTAAAACTCTGAAGGACCCCAACGATCAATTTTCACGATGGATCAGTCGCTTGGAAGAGATGGAATATGCCATAGAGGTTCGCAAGTGCGCATGCCATGGAAACGCCGACGGTTTATCAAGACTTGGCTGTGGAGGAAAACTTTGCATTTGTGCGGATGTTCACAAAATGGAGTTGGAAGACGGCTTGCAGGATAATTTCGAAGAAATTGGTATACAGACGCCGCCAGAGTTGACACCCTCAGATGTGCAGAGCGAATCCTCAGATCAGCCGGAGAACTCACCGCAAATAAATCGCGTAACCTTTGCTAGTTTATGGACCTCTCAGGAGATGACTGACGCACAGTTACGTGATCCGGATATCCGCCCTGTCCTCTTAGCAAAAATGTCGCAAGGTGACCGTCTACCCTGGTCTGAAATAAGCTCCAACAGCCCTGCGTCAAAGTGCTACTGGTCTGAATGGGATCGATTAGTTCTGAGGCAAAATCGATTATACCGCAAGTGGGAATCGAATAGTGGCACTCATCAGCACTTTCAACTTATCCTCCCCTACGAGTATCAAAGTGCTGTATAAGAACAACTTCATGATTCCAAGACAGCAGGACATATGGGTCGTCGAAGAACACAGTGTAAGATCCAGGAGCGTTACTTTTGGTACCAGATGCGCTCGTACGTGAATCGCTGGATTAAAACGTGTGAGCGTTGTCAAAGACGAAAGAGGCCTGGACGTACACCTAAGTCACCAATGACCCTGTATACTGTCGGATACCCAATGGAACGCATTGCCATGGATATATGCCGACCTCTAATACAAACGTCTAGAGGGAATCGATACATTCTTGTGATTATGGACTATTTCAGCAAATGGACACAGGCTTTCGCTTTACCGAATCATGCGGCCGAAACTATCGCAGAAACTCTTGTCACTCAGTGGATAGCTTTCTGGGGTTGCCCACGAGAAATACATACGGATCAGGGCGCCGACTTTGAATCTAAATTGATGCATTCCTTGTGCGATTTACTGGGTGTAGTCAAGACTCGTACTTCTGCGTATAGGCCACAATCTGATGGTCAGGTAGAGAGGGCAAATGCTACCATCCAGCAAATATTGAACTCAGTGGTCACTGATTTCGAACAATGGGATCTCTAATTGCCTTTCACGATGATGACGTATCGCGCTTCAGCTCACGAAACTACAGGAGAGTCCCCAAATATGGTGAATCTGGGCCGGCAAGTGAATCTGCCTATTGATGTAATCACAGAAGTTGAGTCCGAGGTTAAATCCGTGCCGAGCAATTTGTACGTCCAACGACTTGAGAGAGATATGCGGCATTGTTTTCAACGCGTACGCGAAAAGACAGCGCGAATGGCACTGAGTCAGAAACAGTATTATGACAAAAAGACACGCCTGGAAGAATATCGTCGAGGGGATCTGGTGTTGCTAAAGACATGTATCAGGAAACCGCAGGTGGGAAAATTGCAGGATAGGTACGATGGTCCATACGTTGTGATATATAAGTTGTCTGACACAAATTATAGAATTCAGATGTCAGCCACTCACAAAGGAAAGGTTGTGTGTCATGACCGCTTGAAAGCTTTCTATCCTCGTAGCCCAGTGGGGAACGACACTACATGGATTAAAGAAGTCGTACGAACTTATGCATGGAATCCAAATGAATATAAATACCCTGAAAAACGAAGTGAACCCTGCGAGTGCCAGTTTATACCGGAAACCCCACAGAGGCGATGGGAACATGATCATGATCTTACGGGAGGAAATGTACCGTTTGTACCGACAAAGTCGCTGATGTTGAACTGCGTGCTTCTGACTTCGAACCCTGGTCTGCCCCTGAGAGAGAGGTTAATGTGGAAAAGTCAAATATTGAACTTGAATCGAAACCAAAACCTTCTTGTGTAAGGCGGGAGAAAACTAAAACACGTAGACGGAAAAAGAAACATCACCGACGTGGTATGCTTTTGATGAACACTCACTTATCCGATGGACCTGATGACAGAGTGACACAGTTTAAAGCTAAAGGACATCGGGGTGCATCCCAAATTATTATACCAACACCGACAACTACTGCAGATAAAATGGATGACCAACAGGAAATGAATGAAATTAAACAATCAATTAAAGAACAGGAGCTCCCGGAATTGACGAACTCCCGGATGACGAGTTTGACATGGATGAGAAAGTAAACTCGAATGATTCAGCCGATTTGTCTGATAAAGAAATTCAAGCCTTCCCGCGGGCTCGTAACGACAAAGTAATTTCTACAAGGGATGATGATGATAGAGGTCGTGATATCACTTCAGTGCTTCCAGAAAATACATCAGCAGCTTTATTCAACGTTGATGGGAAGTCTAGAAAGGTTGACGTCAAGTCTTCTGCCGTTGTTCCCGATATGGATGGAAAGAGGGCACAGAAGCGTAGAACACGAAAGCAGATTGATCCGAAGCGAGTGGTTTATAACACCGAAGCGGAAACATTTGAAATGATTCCAAGTGAACGAAATGGGCAAAATAACTTGGTGGATGGTAGTGCGAGATCACCTAAACAATTGTTTAAGAAGTGCAAGACTCCACGATACCCGAAGAGAATTAGAAAACCGCCCAGACGTTTTGATGTTTCGTGAACAAACGTGTCTTGGTGTTATTTACCTGCATGAGTTTATTATCCTAGACTTATCAACGGACGTTTTAATGGAGTAGAGACGTTCTCTTACGACGTTTAATTCATGTGTCATATTTATTTGATCGATGATTTCACTCGTTGGACATTAAAGTACTGGCCAGTTAAAATGGACGTCCAGCAGTGTCTTGCGCGTGCAAGCAAGTAAAGCCTCTAATTGATATCTCGGGAATGGTCCTCTTTAATCTGTCTAAGTTGGTTCTTCTACGGGCTAAGGTGTGTTTTGTGTGATGCTCTTTGCTTATGTCCAATTGGGTGATTTGTGTCAGACTTTCCATGCCTTGGTATAAATATCTTGTGTACTTCGTATTGTAGGTGATGGATATGCGATTTATACTTCGTTGCGCTTGTGTGTTCCATGATGAAGGAAGTAAGGTTGTCTTTCTTATACTTTTAGCCTGTTCTGTATTGTTATGGTGGAAATTGACTCTATTGTGCATTTCGCCTATGTGTCGTTGCTAGGCTGCTCTTACGTGTCAGTGTGATGGCTGAGATATGTGGCAGGTGATGTGGTGTTCACTGACGTTTCACCGCCATCGGTGCATCGTGTTCAAGCAGTTGACTCACAGACTCTAACTGTGGATATTAGATATCAACCTAGATATGAAGTGACATTTGGTACAGAATTTTCGTGGATGCTATAACAGGGATCTAGTATTGTGCATTGAAGCTTGTGAACTTTTTTTTGTACGCGTAGGCGAACTTTCTTTGCTCTGGTAGAATCTGAGTTTCTCATTTGAGAAGTTCCACATATACGCTCCGGAACTGTTATGTAGGTACCATGCCTATCTCAGCATTTTCAATACAAATGTGTTCATTTATTGTATTGTGTTCAAGTGCGGATTATGTATCTACGTATGTTAATGTTAAGTGTTTTCTTTATTACGTATGTATGTATTACTGTTTAAAATGAATATGTAATTAATTGTGCTACCATCATCTGTATTATACATGGACAGCTTTACTTGAGTGAGGAGTCACCGCTGCGTTAGGATAATCTACGCTCACGCGATAATTATGGACAGCTTTTAAACTGTGTGATGCCTTGCTGCTGCCTGTATACGAACAATGGATGAATATTATGGACGGCTGTTTTGGATATGATAGGAGTAGTTTGCGCTCCTGCTGCCATAATAAGTGAAATGTGTTTGTGGTGAATGTCATGGACGGCTATATGGAAAGGGAGTAGTGTGCGCTCCTGCCGCCATGTTGTGCATTTTAAGTAAGTGGAAATCGACGCCGGAACTTTTGTGTTATTTTGCCAAAGTCATGGACGTCAGGCTACGCACCTTTCATTTTTCACATGTGTGCGATTTAAGTGAAATTGGTAGCACGATTACAGGCAGTAATGCATATAATCTTTTAGTGTGATTATTGGTTGTTGTCTATCTTTTCTACCATGTGTGAGCTCGTTTTAGTATTTATCTTATCATGTAATTCCAGAGGTTAAACGTCGTTACCTGTGCCTTTGAGTACTTGACGGTTAAAGTCTTTTGTTTTTCGATATTGTTGGTTGTGTTTTCTGTGCTGGTGTGCGGACATTGATTTTTTTTGTGTAATTTTAAGTTGTTATTGCTCAGCTGCCCAGTTGTCTTTTACTCGGCGTTCGATCCTGACTGTGCCTGTTATATTAATCCTGTGGGTTCCATCTATTCTGTGGGAATTAACAGCACATTTACTCCTTTTTCTCTTTTGTTATGGTTAATATAGTGAAACCCTTGCGGGTTGATGTTCCGCCTCTTGCGTGATGTGAAACCTTTGTCGGTTTAAAACTCTTTTATATTGTAATAAAACCCTTGCAGGTTTAATTTATTATTTTTGTGTATTCTGATGAAACCTTTACAGGCTTCTATTAATTTTCATTCATATAGTCCTGTGCGAAGAACTTGGTACAAGCTATTTGATATACTCTCCTGGTGATGTTTTTGTGAACGGTGTTATGGTTCAAAACGGGTTGAGTTCTGGGATGCTTTGTACACGTACGTGCGTATATGCATTATTTCTCAGAGTCGACCTTCGGGCTGTAAAAAAAGTGAATGAAGATGATGTTGGTATGAAGTGTTGAAGATGCACTGTCGAATTGATTTTTGTAATAGTGCTATGTTTAGAAACTGCTGTTGTGAAGCGTGATGACTGTTGGTAATTTCTCTGCTGTGTTCCAGTAGGTCTCATGTAATGCAGTTGTTGTGCTGAGTGACTAGTAGTGAATTTTATTTCTTTTTGTTGCTCATATGCGTGACATATTTTTATTTTCGTAACTATGTTTTCGCTGTAGGTTTTAAAGACTATGCTGGGCGAATTAGTTTCGAGTGTGAATGTGTCGGGCTATATGAGTTCCAAAATTACTTGTGAAGGTGTTAATGGGACTTGATTCTCACTGAATAGGATTTTTGTGGGACGGTAACTTTAAGTCTTAGGACACAGGTCACGTGGACCGGTTAGAGTTTATTGTGAAGGACTGGGATTTTACAGCTGTAGTTTTATTGAGAAATGCTTTATTGAGAAATGGTTTTGATGGGTAACATCTGGTATGGTGCTAATGTCACGGTAAAATCTTGATGGTACAATTGTGTAAAGTTCTCAAAATTTTATTTTAATATTTCTCGTCCTTTTACTTTGGTGGTATTTTAATATAAAACTCAGTTTTTTATATTAAATATTTCGGCGGCAGCCTACTGAGTCCACAACTGTAATTATACCACGCCATTTGGCAGAAGCGAACCCTCGCTCTTTTTGCGTACAGGGGGGGGGGCACTTTGTGACAAGATCGCCACCTTATATTTATTTTATTTCTATCTAATTGGGAACCAGCCTAGTGCTTGTTCAGGAAAATCAAGAAATGGCTGGTTGATTTTTTGGCTACAGTTACAGCGGGTTTGTTTATGTTTCCGGTGAGAAACGTGACTTGCAATTTTAACTGTCAAGATTTAGAGAAACAAGGCAGACCTACAAGCTGATTTAATTGTACAAGGATGTAACCTGAGTTGAGGAATTAAATGGACTATTCAAGTTTAGTCGCCATCTTGTTATTGACTTCAAATTCACAGCGTAGCTGTGCCCGCCAATTCCCGCCACTTCGCCAGTACCTAACCGCTCGGAGTACTGCGCTATATTTTTCCATCCACTTGCGCCAGGACCGTCTGGAGATGATATTCCATTCGTGCTAATGTGCCACACTGGCACAAAGCACATCGGACTTCATCAAGATAGGTAGCGTACCGTAATCTCGTGAGGACGGAGTGAGAAAATTACGGAATCGACCTTTTCCAGATGTAGTAAACACGTCCGAAAACGACGTCTTTTCACGTCCTCCAAAAGACGTCCTTTTTTGTTGCAAAATCGACCTTTTGTAGACGTCTTAAAGACGTCCCAAAACGACGTTTTTTTACGTTCAAACAAGACGTCCTTTTTAGGTCTTAAGATGACGTCTTTTTTACGTCTCAAAAAGGACGTCCGTTTTTGTTGCAAAATCCACCTTTTCAGACGTCTTTAAGACGTCATGTTAGTCCAAAAATTACGTCTTATCGACGTCTTAAAGACGTCATTTTGCCTGCTAGGGGGGGTCTGTCCCGGCTGCCGGCTCCTGGGGGGGGGGTCTGTCCCGACTGCCGGCTAGGGGGGAGGAGGTCCTCACTAGGATTGCCATGAGTATTATGGCTATGTTGCAATTGTTTCTCACGCTGTGCGCTCTTTCATCTCTTGATTTTTGCCACCTGTTTTAGTGGAATTGTTTCTCACTCTGTGAACTTTGTCATTTCTTGATTTTTACCACCTGTCCTGTAGCACACCGATTTTGCATGTGGTCAAATTGTTGTGTGTAACTTAGCGTGTTGACTTCATAGAATGTTGCTCGCCAGGGGGCGGGGGAGGGAGGGAGGGAGTGAGGGAGGGGGTGGTCTGGAATCGGCGTTTTCCTACTACTTTTGTCATTCGCAATCTCTAAGAGCAAGCAAATGGTCGTTTCAGATGTCGAATGGAAGAAGATAGAAATGATGGTGGTGCTTGTGTGGGATTATACATGCGATATCCCGAGTCGGGTAACAATCAGGGCATCACATAACTAATTTGGTACCAATTTGCTCGTAAGGTTTTGAAGTGAGCCCCAAAACAGGAATGCCATGTTTAAGAATATATATTTTCAGTCCGCGGACATCTTAAATATTACACCTCTAAGCGTCGCTTGTCAATTATAAACAGTTTTACCAAAATACTGATTCATGAATACATGCACAGCACGCATATATTAGATGCAAGAACGTTCCTTCTTGCATCTTAACAAGGTTTCTCTGCGCATGTGATGTATTGTGCCCTGGGGGTCCAGCTGACTACTGATATTTACATAAAGCTGACATTTACATGCAGGTGCGTGACTGTTGCAGCTGCTACATTTCTTCTCAGACAGTTTTTCTAAAACGTTGCACATGATTCACTAAAACACCTTCCAATACCTTTTCTCTATATTTTTCTATTCTATTTTATATTATTTTCCTATAACGTTTTTCTACAACGGTATTCAATGGGATAACAATATGGAGTTTCCTTGAGGCAGAAAAGTATTTTATCGGGAAAAGGCAGTATTTTGAGCCAGTTGTTGAGTTATATTGCGGTAAGGGAGGAATGCTTCAGCATTGTAACCCCTTAAATTGGATCTCTGTCATGTCTCAGATGTAAGAAAGAATCAGAAATAAAATGTCAAATTGTGGGATTATATTATAGGGGTTATATAATTGTGGGTACTGGGATTATTCATTTGAACAAAAACACCGAGGAGGGGAGCGATGTCTCAAACGATGTGTGTTGTGAACGAAAAATAAAAGCGAAAAAAAAACTGCATGTTTTGGCAAGTGAAAATATCTCTCTTTTGCTATGCGAGAAGATAAAAAATACACATTTCGCCATAAAAAATGCTAAACTTTTATCACATAAAGATAAAATGATGGACCTTCTACACTCACCACAGAAATAGGAATGAAACAGAGACCAGCCGGTCAACAGTCATGAAAAAAGATTATAAATTTACCCACGTGTAAACATAGCTGTGGATGAAGCAAAGAGCATCACTAAATGAAGAAAAAGATGACCGAAGTCAGAGTCCATCACGCAGCACATTCCCAGCCATGCCACAAGAGTCCCCCCACCCCCGTCCTGCCCCTAGGCAGCAGTAGAATGTACAAAGTTACCTTATTACAGCTGCAAACTCCTTAGCACGACTTTTCTCAGTTATAAACACTATCTTTTTTCATCCATTAGCACTGTCATGGTATCCAGAAGAAGCTAGAGGTACTCCATTTTCCAATAGATTACCTATCGGTAACACAAATTGTAGTTCAATTGTACGAACACAGGAAGACAAACTTTTGCTACAGCAGAAGAGCATCGAATCATAGCTCGCGCTCTGTACAGCATAAAACCAGTTGATACGAGTAAAGTGGTGTAATTTCTCTCTGAGCCAAATACGCCATTCGTTCGCGTGATGTAGCCTGTACAGTCCATCTGGTCTACATAGATGTTGTTTTTTTTAAATCGTATACATTGCTGGCCTTTGCACTACAACAATCGTGTACATTGTACTGCTATTTATAAGCAGATTGTAGTATTTGTACGTTTGTAGCATTTGGATTATTATGCGGGTCTAGAAGAAGAAGAGGAAGGGGGTAACTCGGGGTCAGACACAAGTCTATTCATCACTTTTTCTATAAAAGATAATTCCACAGGACGGAACTCTGTGTCCGAAAGCAACAAACAAAGCAAAAAACTGACCAACACGGTTCTCACTGACGAACACGCTGAGGGTCTGTGACGTGCACTCTAGCTTCGGATTTACTCCCGAACTTATGACTTACTAGCATTATGTTTTTTGATACTCCTCTTTAAGGGGCCAATATTTTATGTTTTAAACTTAACGCGTTAAGAGGTCATTTTACAAAAAAAGTCATTGATACCCACTATAATCACTGTGTACGTTGGAACCCTTTCCGGAGCTAGGAGATTTTCTATGGTTTTATCTGTACGCAGTCGTCCAGATACTGAAACATTCGCATAATTTGCACACGTACCAACACATACTTTCATAAATTAGAAAAAAAACACGAAGATGCCGTTGAAAGAGCGAAAGGAAGAGTCATAAACAGGTACCTTCCCCCCTTCTATCTCTGAGGCGCGGATACGCACAGGTAAAGCGACTGACTGCGCCATGGACGTGCTCCAGATCCCCCTCCACAAAGGTTTCTTTTGCACACAGATAAGGCGACTGACGAGGCTATGGTCGTGCTCCATATCCTCCTCCGTCGCCAAAGCTTCTGATACGTACAGATAAGGCGACTGACGAGGCTATGGACGTACTTCATATCCTTCTCAACAAAGGCTTGTTTTACGCACAGAAAAGGCGACTGACGAGGTCCATATCCTCCTCCACCAAGGCTTCTTTAACGCACAGATGAGGCAACTGACGAGGCTATGGACGTGCTTCATATTCCCTCCACAAAGGCTTCTTTTACGCACAGATAAGGTGACTGACGAGGCTAGGCTATGGACGTGTTTCATATCCTCTCCATAAAGGCTTCTTTTACGCACAGATTAGGCCACTGACGAGGCTATGGACGTGCTCAATATCCCCTCCACCAAGGCTTCTTTTATCGCCTTAGCTGTGCTTATATAAAAATTTGGCACGTGGAGAAGCTCGTTGAGGTTGAAGTCCATCCTCTGATTTTTGGGGGGTCCGAAGCATCGAACTGAAGGACCCGTACTGGTTTTCCGTTATCTTCTCTAAAGTGTTATTCATATCTGGCAGTGCTTTGTCTTTCTCTGACCTGGCCATCTTGTACTTAGGAGGTGGCCAGGTTGCCGACGGTCTGGGTTTGGAGAAGTCTGAGCTACAAGTGGAGGCACACGAATACCGAGTAATTGCGAAATAAATATCTTTTATACCGTTTTCTTCTAATAACACTCATCTATAAGGGCTTATTTAGTTGTTCGTGACCCAGAAAAATGTTCCTGTAAAGGTCGATGCAGATTTCAGTTGACGCGTTTAAGATAGATTTCTTCACCTATCAGTGTATGAATATTAAAACTGATAAAATAGAACTCCAATTACCGTTTCATAAAAAGACAGGTTTAACCCACTGCCAGATATAATAACGCGGCAAAAAGAGTTATCAGTTAAAACACTGACAGTCATTTTAAACATTCCTTATCAAAATAAATTGAAAGGCAAGTATACACCGATATACCGTTTTGAAGTAAATGTTTTGAACTGAATGTTCGGCAATTATTTGTTTATTAGCATTTGCACATTATTACATGTGCTACTTATCGTAAACAGAACAATCGAGCTATCGAAAAATAATATCGAAAAATAACATTGAACAAATCGCATACAGATACATAGATATAAGAATCACTCTGTCTTTGTCAGTCACTATTTTCACTATCGATAAGCTTTGGTTTGTACCTAGTACCATAAATTATAAGCACTCGGCAAAGACTGAAATGCAATCAACCAAGATTGGTACTGAGATACAGTTTACATTGATGGAACTAAAGTATTGGTCATAAAATGTAATGAGCATATAACTACATGCACCAGCAGATAAAAATATGGCATGTTAATATTGTATTTGGTTGATTTGGTCTTTTATTGAAATCAGTTTATTTTCGGACAAGTCTCTGCGAGAAGAAAAAACGTCTGAAAGAGGAGAGAATGAACAGCTCTCATGGTGTTATGTGCACATATTTCCATGGAACACCTTAATACTGTGTTGTGATGGGTAGCTGCAGAGACGGTAAATAACACATGGTTTATTGAACAAATTTTATCAAGCAAGGACACATTTAACTTGAAAAAAATTCAATAGCGTTTTCGTGAACACGTTAGATTCGCATTTAAAACAGAAATTCATTGTGTTCTCATGTATTATAGCTTGCACAGTCAATGAACTCATGTATGACACACGCCCCTTCGGGATTGTACTTTTCAGTAAAAACTTAGCGCAAGAGTCATAATATACCATTTCTTTTGCAGATCTTGCAAGTGCATCCATTATTTGAACTGGTACAATTGGAATTCTATATGAAGAAATCGATCATTTCCAGTACTTTTTCATAGTCTTCATTCAAAGCAGGGCGTTTAGGGTACTGGTTCCCTAGCATGATCTACTACGTCTTTCAAACCATATCACAACATCTATTGCTCTTTAGAGGTTTGAATGAGATAATATTTTTACGTATTTAATGACTTGAGTATTTGGGCTTTTTGTAAGTCATGTAACCCAAAATTATAACTCATCTTTGTCTTCGCTCAAAGGACTTCCCCAAATTTCTCTATTGTCGAGGGGATTTATTTCCACGTTCTCACTGAAGCCCAAACTCTGAGCAGCACACGCTGTTTCAACACGCTTTAGTTTCTGTTGTTCCTAGAAATTCTTCAATAGATGTAATCTATTTCAGTTATGTAGTCATTTAACCCTTTCCACGCTTTTCAACACTGGCCATTCCATTGTAATTTACTCTTTTTGTAACCCTTGGTAGCATCAGCAAAACATTGCCAATGACCTCAGCTTTACATGTTATTTGAAATGCTTTTTGCAATTCTTCTGTAAACTTCTTAGGTCTTTTTATTAATTTATCGAGTTAAAAGATTTATTCGTCATAAATCATGTAGAATGGTTATGGGACCACGCACTGTTCAATCTAAAGTGCTTCAAAGAAAGAGAACTTGCTTCTTCTTTCGCAGTAGTGTATTTATATTGGATAGAACAATTGCTTCGGCGAAACTTGATGTATTATAAACTAAAGTCAAGATATTTATCTTTACTTTTTCTCAAATCGATGCGATAGGACCAATGAGAGGGATTGTGGGAGAGGAAGGGAGGGAGAGCCGGAGGGAGGGAGGGAGGGAGAGAGGGAGGGAGGGAGGGAGGGGAAAGAGAGAAAGTTTTCGATTCCAAGCGATTGCGATTTTAAATTCCAAGCGAACAATGTCACAGAATGACACAAAGCGGTAACGTTTAGTCTAAGCGAAGGATAGTTTTAGGAATCGTTGGTCATAAATCACTTCCTTTCTACCCATTGTAAACTACTCTTTGTTCACTAAGTCTGCCTAACAAATAAAGTAGAACAGTTAATATGGCACATAACCTGCACGGAACAATTTCCCGCTTCTTCTGTTATAGTGGATCAATTTTCCCTCAAGCAGCCTATCTTGGTCATTCAACATCTTCTGCAGTTCTTCCAGTTTCAGATTTTCAACTACAGTTCAGTTATTCGATCCCTTCTCTGCAGACTCCTCCATAACACTTTTCTTGAATTTGTTTTTATTGGGCTATGTTTATTTGTTTTTTATGCACCCTTTTAGCAACCTGTATCAAAAGTTATCAGCTTATAACCACAAGTTACAATGACCAATGAAGTAACTAGCTCTTCGTTTGATCTGTGATGCTCCTTCCGCAATGCACTAATGATAGGCCAATTCATTTTTCAAAATAATCCGCAGCAGGAATTAAATATTATGCAAAGGTTTCTTTTGTTCTTACCCACTCTTATTGATCATTGTTTCATGTGCTTGATCAGTCAGTTGGAAAGGTTTGCAGGAAAGCATTCTCCACCTCTCTTTAGGCTACTTCCTAGCTTTGGCATAGATTACAAGTGTATAAGAATTCACATTGTCCCTGTCATCTAAAGAACTACCATTGAGCATGTCCTATTTCCTAACTCATGTTCACGAATTTGCTCTTATCATATTTCTATCGTTTCCTAATCTTTCTTTTATAATTGATTTCGCTAGTCTTGTAACTTGGTCCTACGTCTAGCTTATTTACTCACAAAATATCCTTTATCTCTTTATAAATCAGTCAAAGCATCATTTTAAAATTCTGCATCTTCAACTAATTGCAAAATCTTTTACTGTGATAAGGGTTCTGAATTCTTGCTTATATAAGCAACTACCAGTTTCCCCCTTTAATAATAACTTAAAAAACATTAAGCATGCACCTAGGCAGCCATTGACATATCACACCTGATCTAAATAAGACGACCAGTTTCTGAGTATACCCAAAAATTATGAAGCGATAGGCTCAGCACAATTAAACTGCATGGTCTCAGTTCTAACGAAACTTGTAACGTTCACGTCACTGTGAAACTAGTGAAGATGTATCTTAGCAAACACTAAGAAATACTTACATTCAGGGTGATTGCTAGGTTGAATTTCTTAATATAAACCCACACTACCTTGAACACAATATGGAAATAATCCGAGTACCACAAGTTCCAAAATTAGTAAATTGAACTTAACTACTTGGATACTTGTCCAAACAGAAAACCTCTGTTTGTATTATGATTATACCATTATAAAGTGCTAACAAGCAAACAGGGCTCTACAACTGATGACATAAAGCTATATTTAAAAAGTGATTGTCACCTTAGTAATGATGTAACTCTTGTTTCATTTTTAACTTTAGGTAACGCCGAAATATAAACCAACTTTTTTCAGTATTAAATAGTTTTACAGTAAGTGCTTAATTATTTTTAAATGACACCTGTAACCTTCACCGTGCACAGACATTTTCAAAATCAATTTTATTTTCACGCCCAATTCTACGTTTTGGCTTCAATAAATGAAACCACCTGTTCTAATTAAAAAAACAGTATTCTTCGCTATTAACACATGCAACTAAAAATTTTCAAACACTACTGCATTCTTAATTTGCTTTACATCGTCATGAGTTTAACTGTAGTTTAGAAATTTAACAGTCAGGTCACGTTTCAATTTGTCATTTACATTCCATTGCCAACAATTTATATTTTCCATAAAAATATTCCAAAATGGGTGTAGTTTCACGTACGAAACATTGCATTAATATAAATTGCATGTTAACAGAACTTTAACAAATACAAACCAATTAAACATTCTTTTCCCAAAAAAAGTGTTATGATTACTAAATGTTCAAAAGTCAGTCCAGTTGAAATTAAACAACATCGATAAATAAAATATAGGAATAACAAAATGTCTCAGTGATGCGAACTCTGTAACTGCTTGAATATTTTTGTGATATTTGTTTGAAAGTGTGTGTTTTAATTTGAAATTTCCCGTCTAGTTGAAATAAATATGACAGAAACCGAGGAACTCATACTTTAAACAAAATTGAAATTCTTTAACCATGACAATTTCCACTGAAAGTATGTGTCACTAGAAACTATTTTTGGCCTAGTTTCTGAGCTCGTTTTTTAACTGCTCGAAATATCATTTCCTTTGCTTTACGGTGAGTAGCCAAGCAAAATACCGATCTTTCTTAAACGGATAATACAATCGATTCATAGGACTATCAAAATAATGCATCAGACTCCATTTTAGAGAAAAATTTGAATTTTCACTGACTCATATAATAATATTTTTAAACTACAATTCTATATTAAAAGTTCTTAGTTTGTACCTTGCGAGTCTCAAAATTTTCATTAATAAACTTTCCTTGATGATTTTATTTGCACTCGTCCCGTGAATCGGACATCTATACGTATTCGACCACGCGAGAATGCAGTTCTACCGATATGAAAATTTCATCACAACACCACGAAAAGATATCGTTAGAAAGAAGATACACTGCTTCATACAATATATAAGCAACATTGAGTTACAAGCCTGCTAAAATTTAGCCCCGTAGTTAATTCAGTCATAATGAAAACATATTTTCCTTTCAATATAATTTATAAATATTTTTTTCGTGACATAAACTTCGCATGAAAATAATCACGGACACCCTTAACCTAAATGAAACCTTTCGAGTACTCTCCCGCAGAAGAGTTTACACACTCTTAACATTAACAGATTTCGGAAGTAATTTGCAAGTAAGAAATAATTTAATTTACCTGGCTATGAAAGCATCTACTTTTTCCTAAATTGTGCACATAATTTACAGTTAAAAGTACACTATCCAAACATCCTTTTATTCAACTCTGTTTCCAAATCTCTTTCTTCTTTAAGTATGTCGGAGAATAAACAAGGGATATTCTCTAGAGACAAAGGAGTAGTCTGCCATTATTGACCAGTGGTAAGGCCATGTTGTCAATAAGACTAACGGATTCAATGAACAAATCTACCCAAAGACAGAACACGTGTGAAGAATACTAGCACAGTCTTAGTAAAATCATATATGACATACTTTACACTTAGAAATTGAAACGACAGGAAATTTCCTGTGAATGGGAGTTAATAACATTATACTCACTCACTCACTCACTCACTCACTCACTCACTCACTCATAACGTCCTAACATTTAAGTATTCCGAATAAACAAAATGTAAACCTGAAATTGTAATTTATGAACCCACAGTGTACTCGTGTAGGTGTCGTTGCGGTGCGTTAGAATATTGTTATCAGTGTATGTTTAGCCAAAGGCTTATAATAGAAAATTAATGAACTTATCCTTCCGATTAATCTATTTTGTTCTTCCACATGTTTTCCTATTTTTTCTGTTTCACTTTTGTATTTTATATATATATATATATATATATATATATATATATATATATATATATATATATATATATATATATATATATATATATATATATATATATATATATATATATATATATATATATATTAATAATAACACAACAAAGTCATATTTCTTTGCGATCAGTTACTAAGGAAAGTTTAATAAATTACTATATTACACTGCACATCCACCCTTACTGGAAGTTATAGCAAATGTGATGACTCTAAGATATTACTTTAAAGCAAAAAATTTACAACATTTGAAAACACAGATAAAATGTGCAATTAGATATATCTAGTATTTACATTGGATAAACACTTTAACTTTTAAATGTGAGATGGCAAGTAATCGCTGTTTTTTTTCATACCAAAGAAATAAACAAGCTGTAGCATCTATTAGAAAAAATATCTGAACCTCAATAAGAAAAAGAGATATGTAGTGAAGTAAATACGAGCCCCCAATTATTTAGCTAAACAACGGTCTGCTAGCAAGCTGAAAAGGTCCGGGACTAAGTGTTTCCAATGCTAATAAATACTAGCTCCTTAAATATGAAAAGTTTATTCACACTTTATACACATAAAAATACCATAAAAAATACCAATACACAGATGTCAACACAAAAATCCCTTATTATTTTTCACACTAATTGTTTGTCCCAGCTAAATAATCCAAAAAAACACAGTGACCTCAGTTAGGTCACAACAGACGAACGATGCTAAGCAGGTCCCACACAGGCGAATGACGTCATCACCAAGTCCCAAGCAGACTAGTGACGTCATCAGAAGAAGTCACACGCAGACGAGTAATGTCATCAGAAAGGTCACACGCAGACGGGTGACGTCATCAAAAGGTCACATGCAGACGGGTGACGTCATCAAAAAGATCCTGCCAAGCTCCCGTACACATGATTGACGTCAAACAGGACAGTTGACCTGTAACTTTATCAACGGTCAGACGGCGAATGCCTTAAATGCGCGACGTTCATTACATCCCGTAATGTCACACCAGATGGATATATTCATAAGATAACACAGGCGACGATATCAATCGAATCTTGATCCCAGTCCCACTCAAAAGACCGTGATCATGATGTCACACAGACAAACTCAGATGACCGACCTCACGAAGTCACAGAGATGACCGACATCACGAGGTCACACAGACGAACTCAGATGACTGACATCACAAGATCACATAGGCGACATCGGTCAAATCTTGTCCCCGGCCCCACTCATCAACACGGTGCAAAAACCTTTGGGAATAAATATACACCATAAATATTCACTTACAATTAAATTCTATCAAGCCTTGTTTTACACATGTCCAAAATTCCCCATTTTCTCAGTTTATAAATAGCTAGAGCCTCCTCCCCTTCGATCAGATATTTACTTATCACATGCACGAAAAAATCTATTGCACTCCCTCACAAAATACTCATATTTATATAAAAATACATTACTAAATGACATAATAAAATTAAATTAACTCGATATAAAATTAAGTTAACCCGATATCAAATTAACTTAACCCAATATAAAGCTAACTCATCCAGTGAATCGTATACACGTCCGTAAATTACCAACCACCGATCAACACATATTTACACGGGGCTTTTTCCGGAGCCAATATACATTTCATTTAATACAACAGGCATTTAGTCCAACACATCACAAAAGGTTGCTTTGACCAGCACATCACAAAGAGCTGCCTTAGCCGAACAAGTCACACCGGCACGTCTTATGCCTTTGCCATCACTGCACAGAGTGAAATCAAAATGACTTCGACCCGCGAAAGAAAAATAACATTTGACCAATAAAATGTTCAACACAGGTCAAACATTGAACCCACGTTTGCCTTTCAAATATTAGTCACAATGTTTTTCAAACATTGGAAAAATGGGTACACGTCTTGAACGTACACATGCACCATGGGACACAAACAGTATATTGTTGCACATCAAATCAATTTATAGAAATTTCAGATAAACATATTTAAATGCATAGAATTCATAGACCCGATCAACAAAGGTGACCTCACGCGTCAACTGGTGACCCACAGCCCATCCCATACCTGTACATTAATTGCCATCACAACAAGATAAAATGTGCTGCTTGGGTGTGGAAGCAACGAAAAGACTGACACCGGTTTACATAGGATTTTCCCAATCGAAATCTTCCAGCAACGTGACGATCTTTTACATCCGCAATTTTCCCGATCTTTCTACTCCCTTACATAGCATACTGCTCTATTAGAAATGATAAATATCTGTATCAGGTTGCACTGCTTATAATTTGTTGTCTTTACATATTAAGAGTAAGCTTGAGACCCCTTTGTTGCTTATCCTCATAATCGTGTTTCGTTGGACAAGTTTCAAGAAATTTGTCCGTGCAAAAATGCTCTCGCATTGGTTTCAATGTTAAAATTAGCTTTGTTGCAGGAGAGATTTTTTGCTCAGTATTATTTCGAAATGGTTATCTAGAAAAGCTGGTAAATAAAAAAAGGGGATTGGCTATCGTTGGTTAATAGTCGAAGTCACGTGATAAATGCTCAGTTAGAATAGATATTTATTTGTGACCTAGCTGTATATTGGTATTTGCTATAGCAAAGATTTCTAAAATTCAATGTCCTTTGCCAGTCGTTACATAGAAATCATCACTTTTGATTTGTATGCAAATTTCATATTTCAAGGACTATTATCTGGATAATCCTTCTTTATTTACCTTTGCACGATTGCAAACCTGAGAGACGATATTCTGTGTGAAACTATTAATCTATAATAAACGCGTCTAAAAAAGGATATAATTGCTTGAGTATATTCTGCGGCGGGATACATAAAGTAAGTTGTCTGTCTTTTCATTTATTTTTTAAGAAATAGATAAAAAAGTGATGAAAATCTTAAACTTAAGAAAGTTTAGACACTTTAAGAAACAGCGTAATCCTCAACAGAGAACAAATGTTTTGCACCACATCAGGTAAAACTGTCCAAGAATTAAGAATTTATTGTTAAAATTTGACACCTTATAACTATGAGTTTTATAATTATATGACTTTTAGGTAATGTTGCTAATTTGAAGTAAAAAGATAACAAGTAATAACTAATACATTACGTCAACTAAAAGAGTTGGTGTATTCTTTTAATATCTGTGGATACGCATATAAAAACAATATAAAAATACAAATGTCAACACCAGGAGTGGTGACAAATGAAGACACTGAGGGTTAAGAGGAGTTTTATTTCCACAGCTCCTGAATTTTCCTTCATATCTCAGTGACTTGCAAACAAGCGTCGGAGTTTGTTTGCACGGGGAGTTTGCCAGCACCCATCAATAGCTGTCATAATATACAAGAGGGCATTGTATACCCGAACCCCGCCTCTCCATACCCTGCAGTTTTGGGTACAGTTGGGTACTTGCCTTCAATCAATAATACATGTTGTGAGATAGAGTTTGAGAGCAAATTGTAATTACCAGACAGCGAACCCCTAAACATGTACATAACAGTGGAGGGGTCGAGGATAACTGAGCCTTAAGTTGAAAATAATGTCTGGACCAGAGCCTTAAGCTGAAGAGGCGGCATATAAATGGTTTATTGCTGTCTTGTCCGTTTCTTACACTTACTCTTACCTTTAACCGTTATGGGTTCAAGTCACAGTTCACTTATATCTATTGGTGTCTGCTCTGATTTATAGATGACATCAGGCCACAAAAAATATACGTACCAGTACATAGTGCAGTTACACACTTTGTTATGTAGATAAAGTGATGTAAGGGTGTCTTCTAGGTCACACATCGGGTTATTTAACTGATAAAATATACAGAGATGAGAAGAAAGTAAACAGAGAAAGTTTTACTGTAATGGTTTAAAGACAAAGCAAAAACTAATGTTACTGGTTTCACAAAGTGGCTTTCCTCAAAAGGTTTTACAGTAAGTTTTACAGTAAGTTTATATTGTTTCTAACTAATTATTCAGCGAAATATCATGATAGCAGCCCTTTCTGGTTTACTTTAAATATTGCACTACAACAGAGTCAACAACTATTGCTGACAGAACAATGATGGCATATCACTAACCTTTACAAGTGATCAGCTGATCGTTACAGATAACACGCTAGATAACAAACATTGTCTGCCAGTAATTCCAACGGCGCACACTGAAAAATATCTTGGCTATACCTGAATATATACATAAAATCTTCATTTATTCTCACATGGAAATTCATTCTCAAACACAAATACTTTAGCAGTTATCTTGACAGTTTGTTTCTTTTCCCATACTATTTCGTTTTATTCCGACTGGACAATTTTACGCACGAAGATGACATTTTCATATGAAGAGGGAGGCACATAGACATTAATAAGATCTCACTAAAGGCCCCCTCTCCAAAAAAAATAAACATGGTTTATATCCGCTAATGGGTTTCCTGAAACTCTTCCTGAGTAATTTGTTATTGGAGCTTCAAATATGGCACATACATAAACAGAAGGTCTCACTGACACCGTAATTGTCTTCGCGCAAGTGCAAAGATATAGGAATAAGCTCCATTTAAGCCCTGTGGCCCTGATAGACGTTACATAAAATATGGTGACCTTTAAGCAACAAATCCCCGTTCGGAAGCTTGGTGTTGGCAACTGTTTAAACAACAGTGTGAGCGATTCAGTTCGTTTTCTCTGTTATATGCCTAAAAGACTTACATAAGAAGTACCAACTTGAACTTAAAATTTTTCGCCCGTCAAGGTCGGAAATACGATGTCAAGTATCATCCCAAATACTGTCAAAAATATGAAATTCGAGCTCATATTCGGCCCATCTAGAATAAAACGCATGCCAGGAGAAAAACATAACTTGAGTTTGTCGATCATTCTCTAGGACAAATTTCGAATCCATGTTTGACCATTTTGTTTCTAAAAGATTTTACACAGATGGCATCTTGATGACATTGAACTTATGCCGAAAATATTGTCCATTATCTCCGAAGCCAATATATGGTTTAAAGAACAGTAACTGTGTAACCTGGAGCGCCTTTAGTAACCGGAAAACTACAAACAGTGTAATGTTAGGTGTAAACTTACTTTTTCGCATTGAAATCAGTTATTCTCCTAACTGACTGCATTAGGTTTACTTCATACATTTGAATGATATTGATTAGTATTACAATAGCAAATACATATCTGCGATTTTCGGTAACTCGAAAGTAACAATGATATACACCCTGGTGCGTAGTATTAGGTTTTGACCTATTCTAAATTGTACTACTCGATCTGTCCACAGCCTTTATAAGTTTCGCTCGTACCTTACGTCTCGTACACAGAGAGTCAAGGCCTGTCAAATCTCTTGCCCAAAATGGCTTGATTTTGGCCTTTCCCTAGAAGTATTTCAGGACCGATGCGTTTTGACCTTTATACAGCGCCATTAGGGGATATCACTGCACGCAGTGCCATGTCTGTGCATTACTGCGCCGATGACACTCACCGGTACATCTGTTACAGTGAAAATTCCCTTCAAGCCATAAGGACTGCATATTAAAACCTGGATGTCTTTCAATTTACTCAAACGTAATACCAATAAAACTGAAGTTCTTTTGGTCGACTCCCCACATCAGCTGAGAACGATGCAGCTGCTGTTGACCAGACGGTTAAATCAATGTAATATTTGAAAAATCTTTTGCGAGATATTTGGATATGAACAAAATTATTGATTTATTTATTTCGTACGTCCGATTGTAAAATTTGGTATTGTCTCTTTCTAAAAAAGGAACTGAAATACTTGTTAACCTCACGGTTGGACTACTGTAATTCATTATGGGTTTACCAAAAACTCAAAAAAGTCCAAGTTACAGAAGCTGTCTGCAACATATGTCTGCTGGATTGATCAGTTATAAATCGAAATGTGATCACATAACTCCTGTTTTAATTGATTTGCACTGGCTCCCTGTTGAACGGAGTGTTATTTATTAAATTTTATTTTATGTGTATAATGGCTTAAATGTTTCTGATTCTGGATGTTTGCCTCATAAGCTCGTTAAATACGAACCAGTTCGTAGTCTTAGATCGCCGGCTCCACACCCGCTGAAAGAAACTATATCCACAGCAAAATATGGTATTCGGGTTTTTCTTTAAAAGTCGCCCTACCTGTGGAATCTTGATATAAAATGTTGTTCTATACTCTCTTGTGTTAGAAAATTCTTTAAAATTTTCTTTTCAGACAGATCAATTTTAGATAACTCCTTCTATGATGTATTTTTTCTATTTAATGTTAGCTTTTATTGTTTTTCTAGTCTGTTTATTTTAACTAACAGTATTATTGTCCATAGATATTATCTTTGTAGCCTTTTAAAGTAGCATTAAGAAAGGGTTTATAAAAGTTGCATTATGTAGGATACAAACTCTTGAATTCAAATCGACCTAGTGGCGTCCAGATTAGTACAAACGCGATAGTCGTTGTATTCTTATCGGACCACTTCGGGCCACTTTTTTCGGTCCCAAGCCCTCAAAATGCCTGAGATCGGACCACTGTCAGTGGAGAATCCACTGTATTTTTGCGGCACATTACTTACAACACTTAGATATTGTTGCTAGGGATTATCGCAGCAAGTGTGAAACCAGACAGGTGCTTAGTTTTATTATCTGTACTTTTGCACCTTGTCTAAACAATAGCGGCTGACAATATACAAACCCGAGACATCTTAATTTATGTGGTGCCTATTCTTTTAGTATTTAAGCCGATCCAAATGCAACCAAATTCATAATGACAATTAATGTCAATTTAAGCACATAAAGGTAATTTAAATAAGAAAAAAACTTTCTTAAAATGCAAAGCAGAGAAAAAGTTAATAGAAAAAGAAAAGACATTAGTCTCAAAGGTAAAATTGAGATAATTAATGGCAATTAATTGATTGGTATACAAAATAGAATGCTTGGGTGTGTCTATAACATGCCGATTGTTATGCAGTTGAGTCATAATCGATGCTATTATAAATGAATATTACTTTCTTTGTATTTGGACATCAATCCTGAATTTGCGGTCAACCCGCAAACTTTTACTAAAGTAGGAAAAAGTCTCCAAAATGGGACCACTTCTGAAATAGGACACTGGTTTATCTGGTCGCAAGGGTGGTCCAATTTCAGAGGTTCCACCGAATTAGAAGACAACAGGACTGAAGATGTGCATCACATTTATTATATTCTAAAAGTAAACATTTCTTCTACTGAGCCCTTTGTAGTATATGGTTATCCATAATAAGTCATATGAAGCACGCTTGACTTTGACTGGTATCACGCCTGGTTATAATGTTATCTGTGTACTGAAGTTCGCAAGTTAAGTTCCGATCGCACCTGATGTGGTATGATTTGTAACTGGACTTTGAAAACACGTGCATGATAGATGAATAGAAATTCCTGAAACTTTTCTTTGATATCGTGAAATAAAACATAAGCATATAAGTCATAAAGTACATGGCGTGATTCAAATACTTATTTTGAAGGGGTTCTTTCGAACGTATTGCATTCTTTCATTGAACTAACGGTAAGGGTGCGAATGGTATCGTGTACGAAAAATAAATGTTTGCTTTGAGTGAGTCTCATTTACTTTACAGCATTAGGACACACAATTTTGCAGTACTGGTCGAGGTTGTTAGTCAATACTGACAGGTCGGGCTATCTGTTTACTGTGCGTATTTTGCGAAAATCGATGCAACGGTTCAATGTTTTTTGAGGACCGGCGTAACATTTCCGGGTGCCTCTACATCGTCGCTCCCCCGACTCCTATACGACGTTAGGAGATACATGTTGTTTCGTCTTCCATTTACAACCGATTTGCAACGTTGGTTAAACGTCAGATAATCGGCAAACGTCGGCGGGTAGACGTTGTTATAACGCCTTCGACGAACCAAAATTCGACGTTGACCAGAGGCCACGTCTGTCCAGTGTTTATGGAACGTGGCAATGTGTACTGGGGGAGGGGGCATTTTGTATGAAATGTGTTACCGTACATGTTAAAAAAAACGTAGAGAAAGGAGGGGGGTGGGGGGTAATTTGGAGGCAAGACGCGGACAGAGCTGAGTGCCAATTAAACAAGCATGTCCAAGGACATGACCAACCCGAGTTACCAAACAAGGAAAGAGAGAAAAACTCTGAAACGAATAGTGTTAGGCCAAAAAATGAAGTATGTAAAATGCATTTAATTCGAATTTGGAAGCTTTCCGGAAAGGAATGTCGGAGACGTTGGCTTTTGACGATTTACGTATTTACCGACATTTACACAATTTTACAAAATTTTTAAAATTCCACCATTTCGGCTTTTTTGTCATTTGCGAAAAAACGCGAAGTCCAGGTGGAGAAGCACTTAAGAAACTTTCGATTTACAACTTATTGGAAAAAGAACTGAGAGAAATGAATGGTTTAACAATTCAGTTATTTACAACCATTTATTCCAGTTTTTCCCAAATTTCAAAGTTCCGCCATTTCGGCAGTTTTTGACGAACCGTGAAAAAAAATAATAGTCTGGCTGGTGCACCCCTGGGGAACATTCCTGCGTAACATCTAAACGATTACTATAAAACTGTTGGAAGAGTAGCATTTTAAAAATAGGTCAAAACCGGAACAAAAAGTGCCGCCATTTTGTCATTTTTTCGACAATCGTCAAAAAAGTAATAAGCCAGGTGGGGAACAATCCAGAAAACATTCGTGCGTAACATCAAAACGATTGGAGCAAAACTGTAGGAGCAGTAGCATTTTAAAGAAAAAGTTTAACATACGCACATACATTCAAGCCCCCTATAGTGATACGACTAACCCAGTCCGACAAAGTCGGCTGGGTTAAAAAGAGGGTAAGTTTCATTCAGCACTCCGTGTTTCCCATAGAAAGGAGGATTATTTTGTAATTTCAGTCCGCGTTTTGTTAAAAAGGGGGTATTATTTCACAATTAGCACTCCACATTTTGGGGTCGTTTTAAAAAGTCATGGACACGCATGGTAACCAGCTGGTACGTGAATGCCTCCCCCACCCCAGGCAAAAATATGTCATTTGAAATTTACGTCGGGCTTACCACCTTTAAACGACCAGTCTTAGCCAGTCTTACAAAAATAGTCTAGAGTCATATAATTAATAGATAATTAATCACTCAAGTGCTGCTGTGAAATACCTACGAAAGCATTTTCTATGTAAATTTTTACAATCAAGGAAGAAAAAATAGCGACGCGCCATCAAAATTCTAAAATTGTCATGTGAAAACTACGTTTTTTCTTCCTCTTTTTCGATATGACTTCCATTTCCGGTGAGTGATAATTAATGTTCATCGCGTTTTGGTCGTTTTTGCTACGTCGGAATGACGTCAGAAAACCGACGTTTCCTCGACGTCAGAATGAAGTCGGGTTTTGGGGTAATAGGTCGTGACGTAATTCTACCCATTTTACAACCTTATTTTATTCAGAACATGGTGGTGAAGTGGTTGCGACCAAAATCCAACCTTTCTTCAATCAAAAAAGACGTCGGTTGTTTGCTGGGGGAGGGGGCGAGAGGCGCTGTGGCTATGAAGGGTTTGTTCTTCATGTGATGATAAATCAGATATGATTTATTTTTGTTTATGACTCTGCAATCGGCAGGGGGCCATTAATTAGCGGCTGCTCTCTCGACGCGCACTTGCCACTTTCTCTTTATCTTTAACGTTAGCGCTTTTTTTGTCAGACCGTAAAATTTAAGCTTATCCATACGATTCCTCTGCCCAATCACAGCCAAGCCAACGATTTCCATCCATAGCTTCGCGTGGGCCTGGCGGCAATCCGTCACTCGCACATTGCTAGTGGTAGCAGAGACAGCGCATCATTTCATCTGCACCGATAACAAAGGCGAGGCACGCGACGCGATTCAGGTTCTAATTCACAGCCTGGTTGCCCTGGGGTTCGCAATCAGTTGGGAAAAATGTGTTTCACCCACCACCCGCCTGACATTCCTTGGTGTTACCATAGATACGGCAGCGGGAAGCCTGGCTATCCCAACCGATAAGTCAACTGCGGTAAAAGGTGCCCTCTCAGACTGGAGCTCCAAGGTCACTAAGGTTACGAAGCGAGACCTTCAGTCTCTAATCGGTAAGCTTAGTTGGATAGCTCGTGTAATTCATGCAGCCAAACCGTGCTTGTGTCGTTTTATTGATAAAATATCTAGTCTACAGCGTCCCTCGCATCGCACACGCTTATCAGCTGATCTTCGCAGAGACCTTCAAATGCTCGACGCTCTATGTAATAATTTCAATGGCACTTCTTTCTTCCTTGACAGAGTCGAGCCCGAATCTGCATACATCGTTTCCGACTCCAGTGTGTCTGGGGCCGGTGCTGCCCTCGTCTTCCGCAATGTTGCTGACTGGCTGTACATCCACTGGGCCACGGATGCCCCGGCGCTTACTCATGCTCATATTAACGTTAAGGAACTTGCCATGGTTTTGCTAGCTATTGAAAGCTGGAAGCACCTGTGGCGTAATTGCAAAATCATTGTACGGACAGATAATAAAGCAGCTCTATTCGCTATTAATATGGGCTCCATTCGTAACACGTGTGCCTCGGACATCTTGAGAGCGCTCCATATTATATGTGCTACACATATACTTCCGGCTTATAGCTGTGTACATTAACACCCGTTTTAATCTGCTTGCCGATAGCCTAAGCCGCTTTGATCACCTCCTGGCCGCAACCTACTCCCTAGCGCCAATGGACTTCTGCGCTCCTCTCCTCCATATGTCACGTCACGCGTTAAACCTTCTGTTGCATCAGTGGTACAGCAAGAAGAAACACTGGACGTGGAGTGGCGATCTTACAAACAGGCCGCTTTAGCCCAAAGTAAACATTCAGCATACTTAGTTCGCATTCGTACATGTCTTGGTTTTTGTCAGTATTTCGGATATACGGCAGTTCCAGCCGCTCCGATAACGCTGTGTAGGTATGCTGCTTACCTCGCGCGTACGCACTCGCTCTCCTCTATTCGCTGTTACATGTCGGGCGTCAGACACCTCCATCTTGAGTTTGACTACACACCCCAAATAAGCGATTGTGCCTACCATCAGTCCCTGTCACTCGGAAGCACATGAGAGGCGCGTTTATCCAGACGACTAATCACTTAGCGTTTGGTCCGTTAACTGGCAACACGCTTGAGCAAAAAATTTACATGTTGTTTGTGCATAACGTGGTTTTTCAGTTTGCACTTGTTATTTTTCGCTAGTATATAGGCAAACTAAGATTTTCAACCTTTTCTAAGCTTCATTTATATTATATTTCAAATTCAATTGCCTGTCATTTTGTGTTGCCTAACTCCTCACAAAAAAGGGATAAAGATAGCGATAACAATAGCGATAACACCACTTTACAAGGTAGAAATGAACATGAAGATACCAGTGGCAAACCTGCAGATCTCGGGGCCATGTTTACGGCGTTCAAGTCAACACTGGATTCTATAAATCGGAAACTTGATGGCAAAAGAAGCCACGATATGAGCGACAGTGAGGAGGAGGATCCACCGAAAAGGCGTCGCGCTAGGTGTGACGCTAGCGTTGGGGACAGTGACATTGAGGACCTATTGGGCTCATCGAAGAAAAAAGTCTCTGACGCAGAGCAATCAGATCGACCCGATAACGATGCAATTCAACTCGATATCGAGCAAGAATTGTCGGAGGGGCAGTCCACAGGCCAACCGATAAATTCACGACTCGCGAACATTATCAACAAGCGTTTTTCGACCCTGTTACCAACTGACAAGGTCAAAGACAAGGAAGCCAAGTACGAAAGACCCGAGAACTGTGAGAAACTGGTGGTTCCTTCTGTGAATACCGAAATATTCCGAAAATTGAGCCACAGCCAAAAACAGCGAGATGTGCGCCTGCAGTCAGTACAAAGAGCCATTATTCAGTCCACTTTAGCGATTTCGCATCTGGCAGAGGCATTACTCCGTTCAAAGGGGGGAAAGCGGAAACTGCGACGAAATGATACGACAAGCCACTGATGCAATCGCGTTTCTGGGGCATGCATCAATAGGGCTGTCATATAGAAGAAGGGACCTCCGTCACGCAGCGCTCCCTTCCAATGTTGCCCGTCAACTCTGTAGCCCGGAAGTCGAGATAACTAAAAATCTATTTGGGGATGATTTGGCGAAAACGATTCGCAACATCAGGGAAGCAAACATCGCCACATCGTCGTACACAACACGTGGAGAAAATGTCTAAAAACGGCAAGTGATTCACACAAACATCGCGATACCACAACAGAAATTACAAGGGCAACAGTCGACACCAGTTCTCCAACAGAAAAAAACAAAAAGCAACAATAACTTCTCAACCTAATGATGACGCATTAGAGGTTCGAGAGGTGAGTGATAACCCTTATACTCTCAGTAAGACACGCAATTTTGCTATAAACGATAAAGAAATATATCTGCACCGTTTTCAAAGTGACTGTTTTGACAAAGTATCAAACTTTCAAGCAGGTACTGTTCGATTACATATAGGTACCTGGAAAACTATCTCGTCTGATAAGGAAATTATTGGGGCACTTTTGGGTTACAAAACACCTTTTACCGCTATCCCCAGACAATCGAACATTCCAAGGGATCCTGAATTCTCGACGCGAGAAAATCAAGCGATAGAAACTGAAATAAATAATCTCAACTCAAGAGTTATTGTGCCTTGTGACAAGGAAAATGATGATTTCATCTCTCCTATTTTTGTGCGCCCCAAAAAAGACGGCACATACCGGTTGATACTCAATTTAACAGCGCTAAATAAATACGTAGAATACCACCATTTTAAAATGGACTCTCTCAAAACAGCTACACTTCTGATGCAAAAAGACTCATATATGGCATCCATCGATTTGTCTAAAGCCTACTACTCTATACCCGTAGCAAAAGAGCATAGAAAATACTTAAAATTTCAATTCAACGGTGCATTGTATTCCTTTTGTGTCTTACCAAATGGGTTATTGTCAGCCCCTAGGATATTTACTAAAGTTTCAAGAACTGCGTTCTCCTGTCTTAGAAAACAGGGACACGAGTCAGTATCATTTATTGATAATTCCTTTCTCCATTCCAGAACTTACGAACAGTGCTTAGATAGTATTATAGCTCCTGTTCAGCTTTTAACAAGCCTCGGCGTACACCCAGAAAAATCGGTCCTTACACCAACCCAAGAAATTGTTTTCCTTGGTTTTGTGCTGAACTCTATTACTATGACGGTAAAACTCACTCCTGAGCGAATTAAAAAACTGCTAGAGCATTGTACATTATTAGTATCAAACAAACATCCTACACTAAGAGATGTAGCCTGTGTCATAGGACAGATTATAACAGCTTTGCCTGCAGTAGAATTCGGTGCGTTATACTATCGAGCTTTAGAAAGGGATAAGATTCACGCGCTTTCTATTAATAAAGGCAACTATGAGTCAAAGATGACGCTATCGGAGAAAGCAAAAGCCGACATTCAGTGGTGGATCTGCAATGTACCACAAACCTCCCGTCTCATATCACATGGACCCCCTAATGTAACCATTTACACGGATAGTAGCACATTTGGGGAGCACATTTTACTAATCTAGATAAACAAACTAATGGTCTCGTTTATTCCAATCAAATTTCAACTTCCAGGTAAGTCTCGTTTAATTTTTGAATTATCATGTTGCCAGCGTGTTGAAAGGCATTGAGGTTACGAAAGGAACGGTTCCAAAACAAAAGCTCCCAATAACACTGGATATTTTAATTCACTTACACAAGTACGTCGATCTCGCTGATAGCCTTTATTTGTGTTTTTGGGCAGCGTGTTTAGTCGGTTTCTTCACATTTGCACGTAAAGCCACTTTGCTTACAAGAACACAGACGTCCCATTGTTGTAGGCGAGATCTGTGCCGCCGAGATTTCACCTTTGATGGAAAGACGGCTTTGCTGCGTATCAAGCACACCAAGACCATGCAAACGTTTTCCAGGGAACTGATTACTCCACTGCCTGTTATTGAGGGATCTATTCTATGCCCCAATACGGCCCTCCTCAGATCCCTGGTGTTAGCTAAACAACCACCTGCAGCGCCCCTGTTTTCGTACAGATCGGGATATTGCACACTGGCCCTCACACACAGCGCCTTCTCACACACGCTGGCCGCTCTGCTGGAACAAGCGGGTTACGATTCGAACCAATACAGCGGCCACTCTTTGAGAAGGGGGTGGAGCCACCTTTGCCCTGGCCTGTGGCTTACCAACCGAGGTTATCAAGGCCCAAGGAGACTGGACTTCAAATGCATATGAACGCTATACTAAGACGTCACTCGAGTTACGTGCAAAGTGTGCGTAAGTTTTAGGCGCTAATGTCTTAAAACACCCTCATGGAAAGTAACTCCTGTAAAAATTATATAGATAACCCCACTACCACTAGTCTAGCTGGTTTGGGCTCCTTGGTGTATTTTAGATTTTACTAGTGCCAATTTGTGCTTTGCTAAGTTAAGTCCAAAAGGCGTACGGCACTGTTACGTCATTTTGCCATATGCATAATCATTATCATATTTAAGTGATGTAATATAAACTTGGCATTTGCCCAAATCTTTTCATTTTTTTTCTTGCTCGTCGCGTTCTGTCGGTTAAATGTATGTGCTCACAGCCTTATTAATGAATAGGGTCCACGCCCACAGCAAAGGCATAATGTGGTAATAAATCAGATAGAATTTATTTTCGTTTATGACTCTGCAATCGGCAGGGGGCCATTAATTAGCGGCTGTCCTCTCGACGCGCGCTGACCACTTTCTCTTTATTTTTAACGATAGCGCTTTTTTTTGTCAGACCGCTAATTACTTCAAAATTTAAGCTTTTTCATGCGACTCTGCCCAATCACAGCCAAGCCCACGATTTCCATCCATAGCTTCGCGTGGGCCTGGCGGCAATCCGTCACTCGCACATTGCTAGTGGTAGCGGAGACAGCGGTTCTCCCTGCCCGCTTTGCTCTGCTTTTTGCTTTCCACCCCCACCCACCCCGCTTAAAGCACCTTGATCTTTGTATCTAAATTAGAGTTCTCATTGTATTATTATTCTTATTGTTTCATTTTCACTGCATCCTTCCTGGTTTTATCACGGTAATATGTTAGTTATTGTAGGTGTATTTTAGATTTTACTAGTGCCAAGTTGTGCTTTGTTAAGTTAAGCCCTTAAGGCGTACGGCACTGTTACGTCATCTTGCCATATGCATATCATTATCATATTTAAGTGATGTTATATAAACTTGGCATTTGCCCAAACCATTTCATTTTTTCCTTGCTCGTTCTGGCGGTTAAATGTATGAGCTCACAGCTTTATTAATGAGCAGTGTCCACGCCCACAGCAAAGACATAAGTATCAGTAAAAGGGGCCGGGGTAAAAACGACCGCGTACAAAATTAAACAACGCAGACAAATGCACAAGGAAGTTGAGACACTTTAAGGAGTGCGAGTACTGTACATAAGTGAAGATTCTCAGAAAACGTTTCAAGGCATTTTATGAAACTTTAAATTTAAGCGAGAGTACCTATTGCAACTACATGCAAGGAGAGTATGTAGCTGTAATTTGATTGTGTGATTTCCAAGTGAATCATTGAGTAAATACTGATTTATTTCGATTCAACACGAGTATTAATGACAGGTGGCAAAATGTTGACTATTAGGTCAACATTTATGTATCTAGTCAATAGTCATCTTGATGCTGACTCGAAATTTAATAAGTCAATATATGCTCTGTTTCATGAATTACACGGAGTTTTAATCGCAAATCACTGCGGTATATGTCGACATTTATGTTCTGGTCAACATTGTAAAAAAACATGGACTAGAAAATCGACCAGTCAGATTGTATGGAATGCCATTTTCACATTTAATGTTAAATTTTCATATCAAAATATGATTAAAGATATAAACAACTCAATGTATATCACATTAATTTATATTTTGCTATCAGTAATTGTATTTTAGACGAAAAATGATTTTTTGATTTAAAATTTGATCGTCAATTAATTTTGGAGATCAAAAGCTGATTTATTGATATTAATAATAACAAAGCAATTTTTGAGCTAAAAAATTGCTTCTTTTTTGAACAGTAAAAATTAAAGGAAAGATTCTATATAATGAAACCAGTCTTTATTTTTGTCGCAGATGCTTGCATCTGAATTTTATAGGGAAAAAATAAACTGATATTTTGATCTCAAAAATTAAATTTTGAGATAGAAAAATCGTTTGCAGATTCAAATATAAATTAAAAAAGTTGTCATTCTGAAATAATGTTATCTGAAAAACATTCTTGATATCAACAATAAGAGTAAATAAATTATTGGACTCAAAATAGAGATTTTGCTGTCAAATATTTCATTTTTGCTATCACGAATTGAACTTTTGATCTCTGAAATCAACTTTAGATATCATGAAATCATTTTTGATATCAATGAATAATTTTTTATATCTCTAAATATTTACTGATACCAGGGAATTATTTTTTGACATCAAGAATGCATTTAGAGATACCAAATATCTAATTACAGAGAGCTTAAATTGATTCTTGATATGAAAAATTTAATTTTTGAGATCGACAATTAATTCTTGATCTCAGTAATTGCCTAATAAATGTAAAAAATGGCATTCCGTAGGACTACACCATTTACCCAAGTTATGTAACTTTTTTTTTATGATGACAGAAAGGTGGATAGCGATCAGTATGATAGCTGCGCCAAGGGACGCATTTAGAACAGTTCACTGTACAGTGTTCCGTTAACTGCCCACGTTGCTGACATAACCTTTAAAAGTTAATTGATATATTCTCCTTTTATGTTAAAAAATATTTTTGTAAAAATCGTTTGCTTAATTAAGTTAAATCAGTTGATTTTCCTTGTACGGTGTACAGTTATCTGTACAGTTAATTTTTTGTGAATACTAGGACAGGCTGTCCGAGTACTGTGAGAATAATACTTTTTTATGGTTAATAATTTTGAATGTTTGCCAACAGTGTTCCTGGCATGACTCTGCAAAACTTAATCCACTTTGTTCGAATTTTTCGCTGAGCAAACGCCTATTCAGACTCAGTATAGATCTTACAGTCAAGGTTGTTTGCAATTAAGACCTATAAATATGTTAACAAAGACGGCTTTGCTACCCGACAAAATTGTAGCGGATATTACACGTGTAAAATACCTTGGTAAAATGGACAAGTTAGGTGTAATATACGTGTATTTTGGTCATTTTGCTCATCGACAATGCACATAAAATACGCATATTTTTCCAGGTAATAATTTATACGCATTTTACACGTAATTCCGGCCAATTATTAAACGCCTTTTACACGTGTTTTTCCACGGATATTAAACGGATTTTATGCATTTTTAAACTTATTTTATATGCCTTTCAGAGTTTGTCCACCAAAGTAATGACCCAGATAGCAGTCCCACATGCGGACTATGCATAATATGTGTAGGTATTCCAACGCACCCACGTATAAATAATGTGTGTGTTTTTTGGGTAATTCCCATGTAGTTACGTAGGATTTGGATGATTTAAAGACTCTTTCCGATATGTTTTATGCACAGGAACCTTTATCACTATAGTGCAGTTATAAAGTACTCCTTAAAAGAATTTTCAGCATGAAAAGTTTTGAGAAATTGGTGTTCTAATGTCTAACTTTCTATTATACTTAGAGAAAAGACAGTCCTCCACCCAAATATGCAGTATTTAGCAAAATTTAAACATATTATCGCTCAATGGCGACTGTTTCCGGTCTTCGATAAGGGGCCTACATTGCCAGACTACGTATGATATGCGTATATTTTCCCATGCATTTACTACGTGGAAATTTTCACGCATTATATACGTGTATTTTACCTGGGAATGCTCATATGGGAAATCCCAGTAAAATATGCATGTAACATAGAAATGACTTTTAACGAAATTTTACGTGGGAATTCAAAACTGTAATGCACATATAATACTCGTTTATTTACACATGCATTTTAGTAGTGGGAAATTTTACATATATTATAAGTAAGGCATACAGTCGAATGCCGAAGGTGTGCATTGCGCAGGAAAAACAATGCATTTTACACGACATTTGCCTATGCATTGGTAAGCATATGAATGTGACGTTTGACAAATACGTATAATACACGTTGCGAGATACGAGTGTCATATAAGTGTAAAACAACTCTCATATTATGCGTATCAAATATGGACATCATTTTTCCCACTCAAAATATATGCATAATATGCGTAACATATTACACGCATAATATGCTTGGGCGAAAATGCGTTTAATAAACGTTCTTAAATATTCGTCTTATATACGTGAGTAAAAATGCGTTTAATATGCGATTTAAATTTTATGCATGATATGCATGATATGCGCCCCTAGATACGCGTACAATGTGCGTAGGAAAAAATGCGTATAATATGCGTATTGAAAATGGTCGTAAATTTACCGCATATTTTAAATGTGTAATAAACGTTCCTGGATATGCGCATATTATACGTGGGAAAATACACGCATAATATGCGGATTCAATACTGGCATCTTTCTTCCCACATTTTATAGAATAATATATGATTCTAGAAATGCGGATATTTTATACGTATTTTTATACGTTTATTATGCGTTTGAGAAAAGATGCCCTTTTGTCTATCCATTTTAGATATTAAATACGTATAATATATGTATACTGTTTTGTAAGCTAATGTGGTTCTTGTGTGCATTTATATTCTGGAGGTAAGCACATAAAGATATTTACCCCTCAGTGGGGCTGACACTTGGTAGCATCAGTATTGCCATTTCTCAGAAAAAAGAAAAACACGCGAAGAAACGGGTCGAGGGGGTGTTTTGAGGCCAAGCGTTGTCCGCTGTCCGCGAGGAATGTCAATTTCCTTAAAAGGTGGGGGGGGGGGTAATTTTCATTCACTAGAAAGGTGGAATTTTACCTTATGTTTGGTTAGAAGAGCGGGTATTTCTTCAAAATTATCAGTCCGCGTTTAAAGGATCGTTTTCAAAGGCATTGTAACCAGTTTTTACATTAGTGTCCCACCACCCGGGCGCTTTTATGGTTAAGCACTTCAAGCGTGGATTCTCCCTGTCTTTGCTTCATTCTGAAGCTTCTGCTTATTTTGGTGCCAAATTTCAAAGGTATAAAAACTGCTTGGAACTGCCTTGTGTATGATAACTATTATTTGAATCTCATGAATTTAAACTTCTTTTCTGTGTGCCCAGTAAAAGTTCTAAGGTTCATCCAGCGTCGATTTGAGGTTGCGACTTCGATCCGACCAAACTACAACAGTAACTTTGGTTGTACGTTAGCTGTGATCGGTCGGGACTATAGATAAACGTTTATCCAACGTCTTTGAAACAATGTTGAATAAACGTTGTGTAAGCAGCATTGTTTAGAGTTGCTTTTTACTGAGTTTTTTTCTGAATTCTTATCAACGTCTTTGGTGCCACATTGAAGAGATGTAGCAAAATTTATGTTGGATAGGCGTCGCAAAATCGAGGTTGTATAGACGTCGGATGCACAACCAAAAAGCACCCACTTCACGTTATTGCACAACGGAAATGGTAGTCGCAACAAGTCACTTCGTTAACAGATCGAAACAATGATGTCAAATGTGAGAATTTTGGGAGCGTGCAAGTTTTTTCTCACCTACTTTTGGAAAGGATTCATGGAAATCGACTTCATAATGTCCTGCGGCACCGCATGAGCCAAAGGTGGGGTTACTAGTGATGGATGGGTGATCACACTATGATCGTAGCTGTCAAGATGGCGGTTCTAGATTATCATTGTCCTGAGATCTATACAACGTCGCTTTTCCGACGTCTATAGAACGTCGGGAAAGAGATGTTATTTCAAGTTCCAATTACAACCTTTATGCAACACTGTATGTCTGTCCAAAATTCGACGTTAATCAGACGTTTACTAAGCATATGCCTATTGTAAATGATCTAGAATTCTTTCTAAAATGCCTCGTTGTTCTGGGCTTACGAAGGTAATGTCCAAATATCTCAGATATAAATCAAGTTAAAAAGGTCGAGATGTGTTTGACAACTCTGACTGTTACAAAGTTTACCAAATTAATTGTTAGATTGTCCGGTGTTTTGTAATTTATTATTGCAAATGCAGTCGAAAGAGGCGCACTAGGCCAATAAAAAGTCTAGAAAAAGCAGAGTTATTGTTAAATATACCTTGAGCATTTATTTTTCTTCACGCATGTGTGGCTTCGTTCAAAGTTTCTAGAATGTTAAAAATTGTTTAGAATTTCAAAACCAAAATCTGACAGAAAAATAAATAAAACTTAGTTCTCTCAGTTATAACATATAAAGAACATTGCAACATGAATAAAACTAAAATGTTAAGACAAGGACACTCAATTTGTTATACACCTCAAGTAATAAAATGCTCCGTTTTTATTTATTGGGCTGGAGTATTACAATATGAAGGTTTTTGGGCTGGGTTATAACAATCTTGACTATGGGCGTGACGTATTCATGTTGAACTTATCAAAATGGAATTGGTCTGCCCTAATGTAACGTGTAAATTTTATCATGTGCTTTCCAGCAGATCAAGATCACAGGTGGAATATAAGTAGACATTGAAATAAATAAATAAATAAGCAACAATAATAATATAAATAAACTTCAGATCAAAAGGATAAAATAAACCAAATGTAAATTATTTTCAAACATTTAGTTGGCTCCAGCCTGATCATGAGAGGACTCCTTTTTTCACAGAAAATGCACAATCCGAGAAAGTCCTTGCACGATATTTAAAACTGTAATGTAATGTAAATTCATTCGATTCAAATTCCATATTTACAGTTTTGTTTTCATTAAGTCAATGGCATGGTCTGAGGCGGTGGATAGACTTATATATGACAAGAAATTGTGACATACAGTCATTTAAGACTAGAGCAGACTATAGCAGAAACGTATTCACGTTGATCTTATTGTGCCCTCATTCAATATATAGATTTTATCATTTGTTTTCCAGCATATTAAGAAGTTAAGTGGAACATACGTAGACATTGAAATAAATAAATAAATAATAAAATGCGACATGCAGTCATTTTTAGACTAGAACATGTATAGCAGAAACCATCTCAATCTTATAAACCCACAACCCGATTTTGTGCTTATTTTGGTCTAAGGATAGGTTAGATATTCTATTTAGATATAGATCAACATGTTTCATTAGAAGTATCGTGAGTAAGTATATAGGACGTGATAGTGCTATCAAACAACATTCATGTCCAGATAATTGAAAAAAAACATGAAATAAACCATGAACGGAGGAGCTAGAACCTTGCAAGCGTGGGTGGGTACGTGAGCCATCTACACTTACATTCAGCTTAGAAACTCAACTGAACAGTATCCTTTCTTACAGCTGTATTCATGAATAACGGCTGATAAATTAAGTCAATTAAGACAAAAATACACGTATTGTGCCTCGTATAGCGTCTCGGCATATGGGACAATTGCGAAGAGCAGGAGCGCAGTCACTACAGCAAACCAGGTGGCCGCACTTCAAAAACACTATGTTTACCTGAAATTAAAGTACAGTTGGAGTAAATCATGAATACATAGTCAGTTCTTGTCAACGCTATTTTCTACATATACACCGATATCATTAGGAGCTAGTGTTAAACACTGTGAAAATGAATTATTTGAAATAGTTTTCCTGAACTTGAACAACACAATATTATTAATGACGAAATTCTGCAATTGTCATTGACAATTAGGGATGCCTTTTAATTTTGTGCTGTTCATCATATCGCCTGCATCTTGCAAAATGGTATTTTCTGTCTTCCACTTTCAATGCCCACAGAAGTTTGTCTTATTACAACTTTGTAAGAAGCTGTTTTTGTACACCTACTGTTTCATTTAGTCAGCTGCCAGGAGGTTGCTCGAACAAATGCATGCTCCCGATTTTATCACCGTATATTCATGCTTCAAGTAGGCCATTATGTTCATCTTACCTCTAGCCTCACTGTGAACACACACCTTACACGGGGCCTTCCATGCTAGCAGTCCACGCTCTTCTTATCTCTTGCCTCACTATCCACACGCACCTTGCACAGGGCCCTTCCATGCTCACACCTTACCTCGTATCTCACTATTCACAGACATCTCGCACGGTACTTCTTCATGCTCACTCTCCACTCACATCGTCCTACAAACGCCTGACACGGGGCCCTTCCATTCTCGCAGTCCACATCAATCTTACCGCTAACCTCACTCTCCACACACCGTACAGGGAGTCTGCCATGCTCACATTCCAATGCACATCTGACATCGCTTTATAAACTCACCTCGCCATCCATGCACACCTTACAGAGGCGTTCCTCTTTCATTTTCTGTACTTCTGTAGCAAGCCTTGCACCTACATATTATCATATACTACATTATTTCATTTCAACACTTGGATTTTAGTGTTTATTTTAAGTTTATGCGAATTGATCGGATGTTCAAATGAATCTGCTTACAGAAATGGTAACTAAAATAGCAATAGTGTCATCTAATTCTAGCAAATCATTTTCAAAATTCATCGTTCTACCTTTTTCTTCTGACATAAGTTCAATTGGATTAACATGATCTACAGCGTTATTTCTCTTTTTATTCCTTTTCTTCTTCTTATGTTTCTTCTGTTCACTTTTTGAATTGACAACGTTCTTCTCTAAATTCTTCTCTTTATTGCACACAGCGTCTTCTGCAATACCACGTTTGATTTCAAAACAACAATGCATTAGATAAATGTGTTAATATCAACTCAACTGTAATTGAATAAATGTCAACGCTTTGAGTTTCATTGCTGTTTTGTAATAATTTTAGTTTAAGTACAATTATATCCAGGCTATGCGTTTATTTTTTATTGATCCTTTTCTTCTATGTTATTTTTGCTTTATTGGATGTATATGATTTAGCTACTACTTATTTTGTTGTAAGTATATTATTTTGTAAGAAAAATAAAGCACAATTCTTCAGTGTACTGAATAACTCATTGTAAGTAGAAATACTTTACTTTAGCTTAAATAACGTTACCAGAAGATATGTATATTTTCATCTCTTATCCACTAACTTAGCTAGCAAGTATCCGTTTGTATTATTCATTGGTATCAGTATCCTTATATAACATTTTATATATACTTTGCAATTTTCCAAGACCCAGTAATTTTTGTTTCAGGAGGAATTATAGCGCTAGACACTACAACGGATTTCCGTTTTAAATGAGGAAACTTGTGCAAAAATAAAGTGAATACTAATCCATGATCATACACCTCTACTCTTTATAGTGTCTTGCATGAGTCGATAAATGAGTTAATTTTAGTTTGCAGACTGAAATGTTACGGAAAAGTACACATAAGCCAATTTAATCTTTTTTATTCCACTGTCGACTTATTCTTCTGTCACGCTCTAGTATATAATTCCTTCCGTACGCATTCAAGGATACCGATAAATTTTAGGTTGCTAAGGAAATTTGATTATTGATTGTACGAAAATATTCTTATACTTATGTATTCCTAAATAAAATTAGCATAAATGAAGTTCTTTTTAAATTCAATCTTCTTTCCATTCTCATGACATAGTCATGACATTTGGCATTTCTTTGCATGTTGTTCGATTACAATGTAATAGTTTATATCTTACAGAATGCTGTAAGAAAAAAGCAATAATAAAGTAACACTTCTAAACCAAGGACAGAGGTTTGGAATAAGGTGACCACAGCACTCTAACTGCTTTTGATATAACATTAGTTGACTACCTTGAGGCGATTGAGATAGATAGTCACCTGATGCAGCGGAATCGCTGTCAGAATAAGACCCTTGTTGTTCAAGTTCCTCTGCTTCCAGTAAGGCATCAATTAGGCTCTCTAGATTGGGGAATTTCTCTCCTACAAAGCGAAGTAAACAGCAGTGAAAATGGTGACAGTTTCTTATCACAAATAATCATTACATCTTTTCCATCTATCAACAGAGAGAGAGACAGAAAGACAGACAGAGACAGAGAAAGAAAGAGAAAATGAGAAAGAGAGAGAGAGACGGAAAGAGAGAGAGAGAGAGAGAGAGAGAGAGAGAGAGAGAGAGAGAGAGAGAGAGAGAGAGAGAGAGAGACCAGGCATTCGAGTACGCATGGTCACTGCACATGTACCACACAAATAACATTTTCTTGTATTATCACAGGGAACTTTTATTCAACATAGTGTATTTATGTAAATTTGTTATTTCAAGACAAACTGCCTCTACCTAATTCAGCGAATCTTCTATGTACCGCTATTTCGATCTTCAGTAAGGGATAACCTATTTCTTTCGCATCCTTGGCGATGTCACCCCGCATGAATTCGTCAACGTCTCCCTCTTTGACCTCATAGCGCTGCTTCAGCTTCTTAATGCGTGGTTTATTTGTCTGAAAAATATAGAAATATATATCTTGCACTGAACTTTGTGTATGGTTTAACTTAGAAGGCAATAGAACCAAGTGTACTGAGAAACCGCATTGCCAAACCAACAGTTCTCTGACGAAACAATTGTTCTATCATGCTGAGTGTTTAACTGTCTAAATATTTTTCATACAGAAAAAGCTTAAATTGCAGCTATTTTTTTATAAAATTAAACTTATATATTTAAGGCAGATGACTCACGCCAGGTGGAGAGTATCGCTTGCGTATTTCTTTGACGTATTCTTCACCTTTCTTTGTGAGTAAATAACCGCATTTTGGGAACCATCGCGCATGCTCTAACCATGGGTCATCATTACGTTCCCAGTTACGTAATCCGCCGTCACAGAAAAAGCACTTGACGTTGTCGCCTTGACCTGGTAATGATGAAAGAAAATCAGACAAAACAGGAGTAATATTGAACAAAAACACTGTATAAATTGAACACTGGTGACCACATTGAGCTCTCAAGATTTTTGAAAACAAACATTTATTGATTAATGGTACTGTTTCTAGATAAGTTTTGAAGCACAAACTGAACTAAATAAAAAATCAATTGTTTTATACCAAAAGTACACAGCATTTGGATATTTCGGTTCAGTCATTCGCCAGTTGTGATGTGATATAGTGTTTTTCTGTGGTATTTTACTTAAGTATTTCACTGTGCTGATTTTACATCTACTAGTCTGCTGGTCATCCAGGAAACATTTATTTCTATATCTCGTCTAATACTCGTCTAATACTCGTCATCACGATTTTTAGATGAGTTTCAGGATGTAAAACTGGTCGGAATCAAATTTTGTCATAAACGAGTTTTGGACGACTTTCTGATTTTATGTCTTTTACACACATTTCGTTTTGTGTAAAAGTCAATGTAGAAATATGTTTACTGTTTTTTTTTTATTTTGTCAAATTCTTTCTGTAATAAACAAGAAAAGCTTGTTACCCTTCCAAAAATAATTTTAATCATTTGTTTCTATATCTCGTTTAATACTCGTCATTACGGGTTGTAGATGAGTTTCAGAATGTAAAACTGGTCGGAATCTCGCATTTATTTTCTCGCCCAGTTTTAGACAAGATATCAAATTTTTTGTACTGAAGCATTATGAAAAATCAGTATTGTTGGGTGTCGTGTATTGGAGCGTTATGGGAAAGCATATATTCTGAATACCATTTTCAAATAAATTGGCAAATTTTAGATACTAATAAAGATTTAAATATATAATTTTAAAATCTAATATTGACTTTTAGGTATCATTCATTTGATTTAAGTTTTAGTTTCAGTTGTGGGGGGGGGGGGGGGGGAGGGGGAGGTCAACTTACGCTCTTTCTGTAGTTCTAGCTAAGAATATTATTTAGTCCGATCAACTATTCCCAACCAAATAACCACTATGAAAGCAAAATGCACGTTGTTTTTATAAAACAAATACTTTTAAAAGCACCACTAAACGAAAACAGGAAAATGTGAAAGGTAAACTGTTGGAGATCACATAGAAACAAAATATTGGTAGCCAAATAGTCCGTAGTTAATAGGATGCCTGGTGGCGTAGAGGTAAGGTCGACGCGTTGGATGCCAGAGGTCCCGAGTTCAATCCCAGGTAGGTACGAATGTTAAGCTGAGTGTTGTAGTGTTGTCTAAATGATTTCGTACATATGGTTTGATATATAACGAAAATAAAAACGGTAACTAATCCGATCTTTTACATTAAAAATACTCGTCTGGAACTAATCTATATCCCGTTTCCTCGTCTGAAAAGTAATCTGAAACTCGTCTAAAACACATGACCAGAAATAGACGTGTTTCAGACATTTCAAAATAGACTAGATGTAGACGAGAAAAACACGTCTGTAATTCGTGCGCAAACACATTTGAATCTCGTCTAAAACTCGTAAATATGTTTGCTGGGCATTGGAGTGCTGAAGTGTTGAAGTTAGTGACACCTTGAAACGTGTGCGCTAAGCAAAAAGTAAGTCCCTTTTTATTGGCAACTGCGAAAACGTTAACTTACTAATACTATACGGATTAATTAGAAGTGGTTAAACATAATCCACTCCTTCACCAATTAGTTATTTTTAATTAAGATATACTGAATGGAATCTATGTGCATTCAAAACCTCTTTTAATTATTACTTTCAATTTTGGGTTCATTGGGAAAGAATTTATTCAGCAAGACAAAGCATTTTCTAGTCTTTTATCTGTAATTCATTGAATTTCGAAGCAAAACTAACTGCAGTGCCTTCCCCCCACCTCAGGCTGTGGTGAAGGTTCAAAGGTTGTAGCATGAGGTTGTAGTAGTTGGAAGAGAATGGGGCAGTTCAAGGCCAATCACTAGGTGGTTCTGATAGAATTAGGTGAGCATCCAGGAGCGGGGGTTCTGAATTTTCCACCATATGAGTCCAAAAGGATTTATTTTCTCTTCTCTTTTTGCCATGTATTGTTATTTATTGATTGACACACTTAATGGATTTTGTGCCTTGCCTGTTTAGGAATCTGAGCTCAAAAAAATAAATTACATGTGTATGATTAGTAGCACCCATCCATATTCTGTACCACCACACACTAGCGCACATGGTTTTGAAGCATAATTAAAATTGAGAAACTTCACATCTCTTTTAAAAATGTGTCAGCCATCTTAATTAATCATGATTTATTTGCTGGCAACCAAGTCCTGGCGAGACTTTAGCTACGTGTCCAATGAGCCAAGTGGTATGCAAACGCTTTTGAAATACGGTATATAAGGTATCACTGAGCAAAGTAAACATTAGTCTCTTATTCTGAAAATAAATAAAAGTGCTTTGCTTATTTTCCTATCCCTAGCCGTTTCACAGGAAGTACGTAGAAACGACAACAACAACAAAAAAAATCAGATCATCAATAAAAAAAATTCTTGACATTATCAGTGTGAAGAGCGCCAGATTGTATGGAATGCCGTTTTCACATTTATTAGTGAATTATTGATATCAAGAATTAATTTTTGATCTGATTTTTTGAGATCCAAAATTCAATTCTTGATAGCAAAAATGAAATATTTGAGAGCAAAATATTAATTTTGAGCTCACTAATTGATTGTCTATATATTGATATCAAGACTTTATTTCAGATATCATTATTTCAGACTCATACATTTTTAATTTGTATTTTGAAATCTGCAAACGATTTTTTGATCTCAAAAACTGATTCTTGATATCAAAATATCAGTCTATTTTTTTAAATAAAAAATTCAGAAAAGCACATCTGTAAATAGCTAATGGCTGTCCTTGTATACAGAATCTTTATTTTAATTTTTTACTGTACAAAAAAGTAGCAATTCTTGAGATCAAAAATTGTGTTGTTATTATTGATCTCAATAATTCAAATTTTCATCTCCAAAATTTAATTGACGATTCGTTATATTTTATGTGATTGTGTGTCTCCCCGTAAGATTTTTTAGGTTTTTAAAATTGAATTTTTAATCTCAAAAATAAGTTTTTGCCATCTAAAATTCAATTATTGATAGCAAAATAGAAATTAATGAGATCTAAATTGATTTATTGATATCTCAAATTATATTTTGATATCAAAAATAAGCATTAAATGTTAAAATGACATTCCATAAGATTGTCTAGACAACACACAGTAAAAGTTATAACCAGGACAGCTGTGATGGGGAATTTTGTTCGTCGGTTGGTTTTATCGGATGCACCAAGTGTATTTTTGCGTGCAAATAAAGAGACTGCAAGATAAATTTGCGCATATTAGATAGGTTTTGTGCCAGTTTTTGCAAATATGACTTGGATATAATTTATCAATTGCCAACCAGATGAGAAGCGAGTTGCTTGTAATTGAAAAATTTTATAGAAAGAAGAAATATGCAAAGATGGGGGGGTGGGGGGGAGGTGAGAAGGGGGAAGGGGTGTGGGCACACTCGTACCACTGGTTACCATACAAGTCCATGACATTTTGAAACAACATCTAAACGCGGAGTCCTATGTTTTGATATAATATTCTCTTTTTAACGAAACCCAGACTAAAGTTCTGAAACTAACCCACTTTTGTGGGAAACTTGGATTAGTTTACAGTTAAAATAGTTTTTCGCGCGGAGGCATCAAATGCATCAAACTTCAAAATTACCACTCTTCTCCTGATTTTATTGTACCACCTGCCATCCTCCCACGCTCCACAGCTGAAGTCCGCGGAGATATTTTCTGGTGTTTCTTTTCAATAGGGCACTCCTAGTAACTGGCTTAAGTCGAAACCGTCAATCAAATATTTTCACAAATTAAAGATGAAAAAAGTTTTGATTAATTTGGATAGAAATTTGAAACTTAACAGCCAAAGCTCAAAACTGACAGTGAACAAAACAAATGACGAGCATGTATTTACTACTGCTCTAGCTGAATCGATTGTAACTGGAATAACACCCTTCACCCAATCTTTTTCGCAGTAAATACGTTGTCCCATAGTAGGCAATGCCACAGCCAAATCTTCTCACCCCCTTGCGGAATGTCAAGTTTGAATACATCAACATAGAACGTGCTTTATCTTGGTGCTTTCAATGATAATTATACGTTTAACAGAGAAATTGATTGATGGCGTGCGTGTTTCTGCAAATTACACTTAGAAATATCGCATTTCTCCATCAATGAACGTGTCGTTTGTGTGGTGCATAAAACATGGTTATATATGTTGGCGTCTGATTGCAATGTACTGATAATTGGTTTGTCGTTGTGTCTGTCTGTTTCTGTGTTTGCCACAGGACATTAACCAAATACATGAATATTTGTTTTGCAGGAATCAAATTAAGTCACGTGGGTTAGCACAGACAACACTCCTATTGGTAAATGTAAATTGCACGTGCTTAAAAAAACCGCAGGAGGCCGAAAGAATTGTTATTACCCGCTGCAGATAATGGAAAAGGGCGCTCCACGAGATCAAAACTAAAAGCTAGTTCAACGTTATGTCGTATCACTGCACATGCATCACATATATAAAATACTATTGTTAGAGAGAACTTCTTTATTCACGACGTGAAAGAAATTGCAAACATTTCAAACCGTTTCCTTGTTGGAAGCCCAAAAACTGACGTTTTATGTTCGTAAAACGCTTGTTCTCCACTTCAATATGGATCTTCTCGTAAACTCACGCAATTTGGGAACCAAAATTTTCTCATGGTGGTTCGAATAGTCTCAGCCAAGATACCAGCTAATCAAAATCATCGGTACCTTAGTAGCAAGCCTTATTCCAGCATTATTTTCGCGTATCAACCACACCTAGGTAAGAGGGGTGGAGGGTAGGTAGCTATAAAAAAGTGGAAAACGCAAATTGTGCTTTTACTGGTACAAGAACGTTTTACAAACATAAAGCACAAGGTTTGTTTCGTAAAAGCTCCGAATTCTCTTATCTCCATTCTTTATATGGGTCTTACACAGGAACAGCATTGGCCTGCATTGTGTTCAAACCTAGAAAATGTTATTCAATCAATTCGGCTTTCACTCACAAAAGAATACATCTAGAAGGCTGAAATAAAACACAAGTGATGTCATGTCATCGGTTTAACGCGCCTATGAAATGCAAAAATCCACTCGAATTGGCGTACAGCTCTCGCACGTGGAAGAATGAACAGATACAAAGAGACTACGCACTGACGACCAAGCGCTTCGCAACAGAGGACCACTTGTTGATACCATCATGTCCAAGACTTTTTGCACACCAAATAACATCAGTTTACTTGATTTTCTCACAAACATGACCCAAGCCCACTGAATCAACCTGTGACCAAGCTTTTGTGCATCGGTTTACTTGCTTGGTTACTTGACAATGGCCTAGCCTGGTTAAACACTCTTAACATAAAGAAGAACCAAGCTGAATAATCATCAAAAACCAATAATGCAATTACTTAAGCAACCAGTGGCATTAAGTACTCTATAAGAAAGATAGACGCACTACAATGTGCTCATCTATTGCGCACACAATCGTTTGTCATGTAGATAATAGAGCTCATCTAATACATAACCAAGCACTTGTCAAGTGACCTAGGTTAGTGTTGGTACCCATTCCCTGAACGCCAGAATCTAGTGACCGTGACGGAAGCACCGAGGAGGATGTGTGCAGCTAGAATACGCAGCGGAAGCATACATTAAACCTCTCCTGAGACTGACATCTTGGCAGTGTGCACCGCTAATGCGAATTGTTCCGGCTGTTCTTGTAGTTGTCGGAGCCGTAACCGGAAGGATTCCTTCTGCTTCCCTTTACCCTAGGTCGTTGGTTCACAACAAATAGATTAAGGCTAGCCAGAGACTATTGCCTCAGGGCGTAATGACGCAAGACATAAGCCCGAGAGTTTGCACTGAGAAAATTCCCTGAGATAATACTTAGTTTGTAGATCCCAGGGCCCATTATACAGCCGCTAATTGAGTTAGCAATTTGTCTTACTCAATGGCTTTGACGTCTCATAACTCTAATTTCTGCTTCTGACTGGGCTTTATTGTAAGCGGCAAAGGAGCAAAGGTTTTGATGTAATTAGGAATGGTCTGTTTTGACCGATCTTTATTGAACTTAAGTATAAAGGAAATGATCAACGCTTTTTGTCCTTCTTTCCCGTAGTTTTGCGACAGTTGCAAGTACTTACACAGAGCTCGCACTAGTCAGAGAGAGAGAGAGAGAGAGAGAGAGAGAGAGAGAGAGAGAGAGAGAGAGAGAGAGAGAGAGAGCAAATCTGGCTGAGTATCATTGGCAGGTATCGTTGTTTGCTTAAACGTACCAAGTACTTTCGTAGCGATGTGGGTCATACCCACGAAACATTTCCTTGGACGAAGGAAAACTATTCCATCACCGTTTTCTTTTAGGCATTGGCGGTTTAGGGCCATTATTTCACTCCCCCCCCCCTTTGCCTGAGGCCAGTGCTAACAGAAAAGTTAACCTTACCGTTGCATTTTTCGGGAAGATTATGTTTTCCCCGAAAGTACCCGCCCCCTGTAGGTAGGGTAGGGCCAAGGAAAGATTCCACTGAGCTAGAAGTGCCTGAACAGTATAGACAGTGCAGGATCTTCTCCTGGGTCATATCACGTTAAAGCCACCCGTCTGAAGCCCATAGCCGCTCGGTGTTCGGCCGTGTAAATGTAGTCTAAGAAATCCACTATTACTGCAGGTTTGGTTTGGGATTGGTCAAATTATGACTTAGCGCACCAGCTGGCAAACTGCAGGTTTGGTTTGAGATTGGTCCAATTATGACTTAGCACAACAGCTGGCAAAGTTATGCCACTGTGACCGATGGACCCTCAGTGTGGACTCTCTATGGCTATTTAACATGTTCTTTGTCACTTTTTAAAAGAAAAAATCTTATTTTTCTAAGAAGCAGGGGCAGGCGACAGACAGGTAAGTCCAAGAGGTGGGTTTTGGTGGAAGTACTACCAGTGGGGCTGAGACAGGAGGTTTGGGTTGCAAGGTAGTTTTAGCGGGATTTTTGCCATGCACTTTATTATGAAAGGGAACCAAGGCGCGACAGGTGACCAATGGGCTATCAGGACTAAGTACTTGGGTCTGACTCGCTGGATAGCTCTCAGCAAGATCGTTTGACGGGGAAAGGCATATAGGATTTTTTTCTCTCAGCCACTTGCAGGTTAAGTCGTCGATCACCTATCTGGGCATGGGGAGATATGCCTTGGTAGCTTGGTCGTTATTGAGTTTGCAAACAGTTCCAGCGTTCGTCTTCGCTATGGAGATTGGTTGGTTACCCACCCGGGGCCACAGGTTGACAGACACCACTCTGCGTGTATTACCTGGCCGCTCCTGGGCGAAATGTCTGTTAACGCTTTCAGACAATCCGTTAAATACCAAGCTGACAGATTGGTATCCTTCTTTCGAGCTAAACACGAAACGCTGTCGGTCAATTTTGTGAGTTGGTGAGACCTGGAGTGGAAAGATTCCATCGAGGCCAAACTAATCTTTGTCCTTGAATTGGTGGCTAGGATGGCCGCCTTGGACTTTTTATCGGCGCTGTGGGTGGGGTAAGCCAGTAGTAAGCCTAGATCCCACTTTTCCTCCAAGAACACCATTGCGAGCTTTGCATCGAGTTCGGACTGGGCGAGATTCACGAACAAACCTACCTACGTTGGCTGATTGACCAAGGCCTGTGTTTGCTCCCGTACTGTCTTTGTCTTTGTGAGGTAGAAACCAGTCGTCTGCGTACTGGAAATGCAGAAACATACCTCGTACGCGGGTCCACGTTTAGAGTATTTTTACGATCTTCGTGAAAGCCGTGGAGAGACCGAACTTCATATTTCAAAATTTTGTTTGCCCTGTGTTGAAGCACAGGTATTTTTTGGCTGAAGAAACAATGGTACTTCAGCCAAAAGCGTCGGTTAAAACGACGGACGTACCAACATGCCTGTGTCCAGTGACTCCTTTATGACCTCGGCGGTGTTCATCCGTGGGGTTACTTGGAAGAATTAGTGTAGGGTGGATAGTCTATAACTACCCACCAACCACCCCTGATTTCCTGGGTATCAGAAAAAGAAACTTGCCTAGGAACCTGCCTGGGAACGCGTGTGGTTTGTACCGCAAGCAATTCGAGAATGCCGCTTGCTTACGAGAAAACTTATCTTTTTATATAAGAGTAGATATAGGCGAATTCGGCCTATATCTACTCTTGGTCCTCTATCTGGAGGCGCCTTTAGAAGAAAAATAAGTGTACAACATGATGAAAAAGCACGTGACTGTAGTTATGGTGTTGTCACCTCCACATATGTAACATTATCGAATCTCTCTAGTTTAACATTTCAAAACGATATTGTATGTGAATCACTCACTTGATTCTTTTACAAGAGCTATAGCTTAGAGCGTAAATATCTAAGTAAATACTGCCGCCTGTGAACTTTTATACTTTTGTGTGAAAGATATTTCTCAATAGTACTATGTGAAAAAAAGCTTTCACCAATGTACAAATTGAGCATCAGTCATCAGGTGTTGAAGGCGTAAGATATGACCTCATCACCAATATTCCACGTCAGAAAACATCAACATTTAATAAGTGTTTGTTGCTTGTTTTTAAATGTATTGTGTACAAAAAGAATCACTACGCAGCAGAAATTTGAATGGCATGATACGTCTTCCAGTGCAGCGCAGTTCTGAAGGCTGCGATTTGGTCGCTGTAAAGTAGTCTGTGTAATAATTCGATGCCTTTGTCGTGTTGATGTCAGCGTGACGCCGTTTAAGAACAGTGACATTTAAGTTGTTTCCTACCAGTACTTTTAGTAATTGTACCAAGTTTAAATTTTACACTCATAGACACACAACCAGATACATATATTCATTTGAGCTCCAATTACAATAATAATCAAACCACACTAAAAGTTTGCATATCCGAGTGAATTGATGTGGCTACTTATGAACTCATCAGTTGCTGCCTTTGTAGGAATAAGCGATATTCAGCATTGCTATTAATCAAAAGAAATATCATTGAAGTTATGATGTTCATTCTATAGCTGTTGAATAGAAATTTTGTTTTTAACGCGTTGTGTTTTAATAACAGTTTCAATTTAGTAAATAATATTTGAATTACCCGTGGCAAAGAATCCAGCGTCTGCGAATTCCTCAGGCGTTCTAGTAGAGTCACTCTGGAAGTCGATAAAGCTGTTAAGGCGCTCCACTGTGGTGGCCATGTGTGGGTGGTAAGCCCTCTCAACCATGACACCAATGATACAAGCGTCAATCTGTCCAACCAAGCATCAGGAGAGTCAAATACAATATCTTGCATTTTACACTGAACTAATAACACATTGATGTTTTCTTTCACTTGAATTACGATACTGCCAGACATTGTTTACAATTATCCTGCCGAGTATGTGAGACTGAAGGAGAGGGTTAGGGAAAGAGAGAGAAAACAATGGCTTAGATACTTACACACTTAGATACTTACATCTTTATCAATGGGTAAGTCCTTTCTCATGTGCACTCCATTCAGCGTGTTGACGCGAGGAATGTTCCCAGCCGCTTTAGGATCTTTTAGGAAAGGGCAGGCCGGAAAGTGCTTCTTGTGCTCGTCCCTGGCGCGGTCCGTCGGTTCCCAGTTCCTCAGCACGCCCTTACAGAATGCACACTGTACCCGGTCCTCAGTGCCAAGGTAATAGAACCCGGCCTTAGCCAGCTCTTCCGGTCGAGCAGCTGCGCGATTTGGCCAATAACTGTATGTTTCGAAACGAACCTGCTCGTCTTTGAAGTCCGGCATTGGTGGGTCATTGTCAAACATTCGCGGAGGAGGAGAGAGGTCGTATAAGGGCGCTGGAGCACACACGTTGTCCTGTCGAGGCACTGCAGGCACTGAATTAGTATTGGTGTTGCAAGAACTGTTGGGTGCGCGTGCGGGACTGACTTCTGCTCTTCCTGTCTCCACGTTGTCATGACGACGAGTGGTGATTGAAAGGTTGCCGTGGGAGGTGCGTGATTCAGCCGCTGGTGTCGGAGCCAATGACTCTCCTGTCTGCTTTGTTTTTGTAGATTTGCTTGCGTGATGTGATTTTGTTTTCTTAGCGATTTCTTGCTTCATTTGTTTTGCATCATTAGGTAATTCCACGTCACGGAAAAAATATGGGACATTTTCTGTTTTGTTGGTTGTTAAGAAAGCGCAGTTTGGGGATCGTATTTTATGGACTACTAGTGGGTCTACATTTCGCCCCATAGATTGCCAGTCCCCGACCTGTAACTTACATTTAGAGCATGCCACAATATCCGAAAAACCAGTGTAATGAAAGCCCGCATTGCTTAATTTTGGAGCCGGTGTGCTGAAAGCGAGTGGGCGCGTGTGAAATGTAGCTAATCGCAACGCCTCATACTTCATCGATTCCTCCTCGGTTGGTATCTGTCCATTCCGGAGTTGGGCAAAAAATGGCTCCATCGACATTATGAATTGTAATTAATACATGAATTTTAATTCTTTGGTTGGTTCAATGAATTCTTTTTTATCGTCACAAACATTAAGGAAGCTTAGATCCCGTAAACCGTTGACTGGTTGAATCATCATTGGAGGGAGTTGTGAATGAGTTGTTTCTATTATAACATGGCACTATAAAATATTTATTGTATCCAAATAATCAATAGTTCTGTCAGATACGCGATTGGAATTTAGGTCAAATGTGGACGCCCTGTGCCACAGACATGACATGACAACAGTCATAAGGGTGAAACCCCTGAAATAACAAAAAATATCTAAAATTGTTCTTTACTTAAAAGAATTGATCCAATCGTGATACAGATTTTTTTGTAGTAATTCTCAAGTAAAAATAATGATGTGAGAAAACTACATTAGTGATAGCAAACTGTAAACATTGACGTCAAAGTTAATTCTTTATATCAATTTTAATAATTACTGTACTAATGTAGTCATTAACAGCAATATTTGTAATTTTGATTGTGTTTTGCCTCTTTCCAAATTTTGTTATCAAAAATTAAAGTAGAGTAACAATAACCTAGTCAATGCAATCCACCATTTGATGGGGTGGACTGTTACCTGGTTGATTGGATCATCGTACTGGTAATCCATGTAGGATTATTGGTGAAGCAGTAAAACACAGTGTGTGTTTTAATATTTCTATTGACTGCTAACATGCTAACTAAACAGTGAGCAATTAATCACGTGTTGGGATTATATATGGTTTCTCGGTAGAAACCACAATGGGACCATATTCATGAACATGCACTATAACTAATACTACAGCCCCCTTTGTTAAGCTTTTTAAATTAATTGAAAAGGGTAATGATTAGTTCCTTAAGTAATTTCTTTATCAATTACATTCAAATATTTCGATCTATTTTTAGACTTGAACAGAACATTACATCGATCTTTTTCACTTTTAAAAATAACAGATTGATAAATACCAGAAACCCTCGAAGTACATGACAATTTGTGAACAATATGCTGTGCTATGTTTAGAACTATTTGACCTTCACACAGTGTGAACATTTGTTTTGTTTTTCTTTACTGTTCCATCATGGATTCTGTGAACCCGATTTAGGATTTTAAAAGACACATGCATTATCATCCTTAACTGTAAATAAATCTTATTTTCTAACTCACATTACACTTTATTTTAAGCGGGCTAAATCTAGTGATACTAAGCCTTTTCCTGAAATAAGAAATATATTGTATCTCAATCATTTTAACTCAATACCAATACACATATTTAACACATTCTAGAAATAAACTTGCCCCTATTCTAGATCACTCCGTTTGGATTTCTGTTGTGTCTAACCTGTCCGGAGGTCTGCTGATTCTCCCAGAACGGATGCGTGTGAACTCCTCAGATGATATTTGTTCGGGAGTTGAGAGGAGCTTGTGGTTGTTTGACACAGTCGACATCTGTATCAAATCTCTCCTGTTTCGTCGGAGCACACGATCAGGTGTTTTAATGACATATGACCTCGGTGAAGTTTGAGCTGATTCGAGGACTGTGGCATCCTCCGACCCTCACGAATAAACACCTTATCACCTAATTGAAGAGCAGGAAGATTTATGGCCGCATGGCGAAGATTGTAGTTGTCAGCCATCTTTGCTCTGTATTCCTCCAATCTTCTCCGTATTTCTTCTTGCTCCTTCATTGGCTTGAGGGCGTGTGGGGCAATAGGCAGTGTTATTCTTAGCCTACGACCCATCAATAGTTCTGACGGACTCTACCCATTGGTCAAGGGCGTTGACCTGTAGCGCAAGGTATTGTTTTTCAGTATGCTGGATTTTAAGCGTTTGACTGCATTTTCCTCTGATCCATTGCTTCGGGCATACTTCGGCGATGACGTTATATGGTTGAACCCATATTCGGAGCTGACTCTATTTATCACGCTGTTGACAAATTGTGGTCCATCATCTGTGACCATCACTTCCGGAATACCCTGTCTAGCGAATATAGACTTGAGTAGGGTGTTCCTTTAATGCCACATAAATCGGCTGCTCTGCGTTGCCATGGGCGATCGGGCAATGGCGTTGTTTGCAGTGGTTCCGCTTGGTCATTTTTATGACGCGAGCATGTAGAATAACTTTTCACCATGTCATCTATTTGTTTTGATAACCCTGGCCTGCACGATCCCAGCACTTCTGTATACCGAGATGGCCTGTCAGCCTTCAATAGCAGACCGTTGTGCATGGAAAACTCGTGATGGAACTGATAATACGATATGAGTGCGCCTGGCAGCTGTGCTTTGTCGGGCCACCCATCACACTTAAACGGTGAAATTTTAATGCAGATCTCGTCATCCTGCTGCATCTTTTCGATCTGTTCCAGACGCTTGTCAGTGCAGGGAAGGTTGTAGAGCACTGGGTCATTATAGCACTTTGACTCCGTTCTGGGTATGAGGAATGTGCATCTGGGATGGCGGCACGTGATAAGCAATCACTTGTGGTGATTTGTTTTCCAAAGATGTGCCTGATGTTAAATTTATATCTTATCAATGCCAGCCTGAAACGCAATATCCTTAGCGGCATTCCCCAGGAGCGTAATTAGTGGTTTCTGGTCTGTTTCTACGGTTAGGTTGTCTAGACCCAGGATGAATTGATCAAACTTTTGGCACGCATAGACAATCGCTCCTGCCTCTTTCTCAATTATACTGTAACGTTGCTCAGTTGGGGTCAGCGATTTTGAAGCGAAATACACAGGCCTGAAATCCTCTCTTAGTGATTTCCTCTGCAGTGGCACTGCCCCGTAGCCATTCTTAGAACTGTCTGCTCGAATCTTAGTTTCCTAATATTGGTTGTACTGTGCTAACACTTGGGGTGAACACATCTCCTCTTTTGCCTCCTGGAAAGCACGGTCCTGCTGCGGTCCCCATATCCAGTCATTCTTGGTGCTGAGCAGCAGACGGATATTTGATGGTTAAATCGGCTAGCCGTCTAGAAAATTTTCCCAGCTGATTCACATATCCATGAAACGTCGAAGATCAGTAACACACGTGGGAGTTGGCATATCCCTGATTGCGGTTACCTTTTTGTTGTCAGCGCTTATACCTTGTGCACTTATTTTATGACGACAAAAGTGATTGATGGCTTTAGGAACTCACATTTCTCCATGTTGAGTGTGATTCCAGCGTCTTGCAGCTTTTGTAGAACAGGAAACAGATATTTCTTGTGAGACTCGTCGTTTTCATCACTATCTGTAGCCACACATCTGTCATCTATGATGACAGCACTACGCTCACAGCCGCTTAAGATCCCGTCTATGGCATCCTGGGCTAATTCCGGTCCCGACGTGATACCAAATGGCACCTTTGTATAGCAGAATCTTCCAAACGGGGTGATGAATTACTTCAGAAGTTGTGAATCTGGCGCCAACTTCATTTGAAAGAAAATGTGTTTGCGTCCAATTTTGTGAATACGCGCCTATTGATCTTACCCAATGTCTCATCAACAGTGTTTATGTTGCTCCTCGGTCGTAGCGGTTAAGTGCGTAAGATCGGCGCATATCCACACTGACGTTGAATCACTCTTTGGAACCACAACGATGGGAACACACCACTCGCTGACTTTATTTGCACCAAGCGTCTGGATCACGCCCTTAGATAACATACGGTCAAGAGTTTCTTTGACCTTTGGCAATAGTTGTTGTGATATCCGGTGGGGTGCGGCAACACTGAACGGCTGTGCATTTGGCTGTAACTTGATACGATACTCGCCTGTTTTAAAGGTCTCGAGTCCTGTGAATAATCGCGGAAATAGGTGGCGGATGTTTTCCTTGTAATCCAGCGGCGTACTCGAAAGGCGTGAGATCAGCTTTGACCTCATTCGCACGTTGTAAAATATTCAACGCTATAATTGTGGGTGTACCAAGCAATGGTTTTCTTAGTTTCTCGACAAGGTACACCTTCTGGCTGGTTTTGCCTTTTGTTCTGTTCAAAATGTTCGTTTAAAACATACCTAAGATTTTCAGGGGTCTATTGCTCGCGCCAATTCTGTAGTTTTCTGCCTGGAGATATTCTTTTAAAGTCTACGTGACTCACTACAGTTACATCGGCCCCCGAGTCTATTTTGAACGTTATCGGGGTATTATTGACTTTAGCTCAATGTCCCAGTTGCTGTCACTCACTTCGGAGATGTGCACTGTACCTAGGAATGACTTTTCTTCTGATCCGATTTGCTACGACACATTTTCGCATAATGCCCGGTTTTTGCGCATGCGTTACATTTTGCGTCACGTGCTGGGCATTCGCTGCACTTGTGTGGCTTGTTACCACATGTGTGACAAACCCTGGATTTGTGCTGTCTATTCTTCGGTTTGCCCCTTTTTGCGATTTCTGGTTAGGTGCCTGCTGTGTTTTCCGTTTCACCATATTGGCTTGCGCAATGTGTAAGTCACTCAATTGTTGTGACTGCTTTGGGACCATTTCTTTCGAAAGCACTTTATTTAACGCGGCTTCCAGAGTTAACTTTTGATCAAGCTGGAGTGACTCACTCAGCTTTTTGTCGCGGATCCCTACCACGATTTTATCACGCAATAGTTCGTCCCGCAATTGTCCATAATCACAGAATTTGACCAAAGAATACAGGTCCGTGACGAACGATTAAATGGACGCACCTTCGAGTTGGTTTCGATTATTGAATGGCGGCCTTTCTAAAATTACATTCCTCCTCACTACGAAGTGCTTGTCGAATGTTCCTTTTACAACCGTGTAGTCGATGGCTTCTGCAGCCGACATTCCGAACGTAAATAAAATATCTTCAGCCTGAGGCTCCATAGCATAAATCAAAGTGTTAACTTTTGTTCTCCACTTTCTATATTTGCTACGGTGAGATATCATTTGATTTTTATCTATCTCTGCCATTCTTCCATCCTGTTGAAATTTAATTTTATACTTCCTTCCTGTAAGGTCTGGTGAAGATCCGATGACTAGTTTATGAAATATCGCCCGGAAACGAAAATATTTAAAAGTGCGAGTTTCACTGCCCGGAAGGTCACGTGACCAATCAAACACTCCTTGCACATTTACACCTTGTACACTTTCTTGTCCTAAGATTTGGTGACGATCCAGTGAATAGTTTTTGAGATATCGCCCGGACATAAATGTTTACGGACGGACGGACGGACAGACCGATAACAATAGCCTTCAGCCAATATTGGCTGAGGTCTAATCAGTCTTGTTCCCCTTCCCCTTCAAGGGAGGATAGAGATGCATATCAGCTGGTACCATGTATGTCCATGACTTTTAAAAACGACCCTTAAACGTGGAGTGCTAGTTTTAAATAGTACACTCTTTTCACCAGTCGCAAAGTACAGTAATGAAAAGACCCACTTTCTATGGCAAAGCGCCCCTCCTTCTCCTCCGCCTCCCTCCCTTCCCATCCCTTTCCATCCCCCTAGCCAAATCGGATATTGTAACCTAGTTGTATGGAATGAATTATGCCTCAAGGTAAGCTAATAACAATACCGTGGTCGTTTTCGGTGTCGTCATGAGAAATCCTGTATCCGTTTTTTCATATTGTAATTCTTGTAAGTTTAAATAGCTAATCCTGATCCGGAAAGCTGCAATTGTAAAATATCATTTATGTTTGAGTTCTCTACGCATATGTTTTTCTCGATCCTCTTCGTATATAGTTTACTGCTGTAAGAATGAAAGCATAAGACAGAAGCCACAAGATCTGTGATTTTATGATTTAATGTCATCACAAAATGTGGTTTTAAACAAAAAGTATAGATTGCTTGAATTAAAAGACCAGTTGCAGTGAAAACTGGTGAACTGACATCAGCATGAATTGTAAACCTGAATTGCAAAAACAGAGCAGTCGCTGGTGTTAACATGACAAAATGTCCAACCCATACACCCCTGAAACTGAAGAAAATGAACGGAGAAAAAATGCCTGGCACTCAAAAGAAAAGAATAAAACATTTTCTCACAGGTAACGTTTGAAATAACTCCCTTTCCTTTTGTCGTTATTTTCAATTTCGGTTATAATGAATAGCATTCATTCGGTTTCTCTGACTATTGCTGTAATAAAAAATGATATCAGACACTCATATTTATAAGCACTTGCGACTTATCACGTGTTTCGTGACAAGTAAGAGATACGACAGATATGACAGATATGATAGATGTAGATAGGAAAGACAAAGAAAAAGAGCACTGAATGAGAGCCACATTTATTTATCTTCAGTTACTCATAAATTGAAACCTATATTTGAGTCTGTGAATTGGATCCGCGTCGAAATATTCCACATTATCTAGGTTCTTTTCACATAGAAATCAACGAGAAATGAATAGAAACTGAAATAATTTGTTGAAATTACAGAAACTGGTCTGGAGAGGGTTTCATGTATAAGTTTTTATTTAGAATACCCGAGTAACACTAGAAGAATACATTCGAAAGATATATGTTATATCCACGCGTTTGAGCAGCTATCATTACAAAAATAGCTGATAAATTTTACTGGTAATTGGAGCAATATTCTGCGTGATTTATTTTCTGCATCTTTGAAGTCAAAACATCCAAATGCAGTGCGCGACTGGGGTAGAACTACAAGACGATAGATCAATAAAATTGATTCTGTAATCTTTAAAGTAATTGAATTTACTTGCCCTTCTTCAACCAGTAATTACGCAACCCATTTATTGGCATGTAGATAAAATCATCATCAGACCGTTGTCAAGTCAGACCTTCTTTAAATTTAACACCGTTACAGGCTATAGAGATATCATATTCCGACTAGGCCACATACAGTAGAAAATCTGCTTCAAGGGCTTTCATACCATCTGGTCGGGTTTCTAACAAGATTCCTGTCCTTTATCCGGTGGTCAAATAGAATGGATGGTTAATATGACATTGAGACGAAACAGCTGTCATAATTTAAGAGAGACTGTGCATTTTAGGGTGTAATGAGGCAGACATTTTCGCGATAGGATATATATATATATATATATATGCTACAGCGAATCTGTAAAACCAGCGAATCTATAGATTCGCTGAAAATTTTAGCGAATCTGTAGATTCGCTGACTCACTTAGCGAATCTGTAGATTCGCTGAAAATTTTCAGCGAATCTACAGATTCGCTGGTTTTTCACCCAAAAAAATTATACAGATTCGCTGAAATTGCCTGATCGGCCATCTTTACCGACATGATCACTTGTTTTCGCTAATATTTGAAATTTAAGTGCTTCTGAGTGATTACGTTACTCCAGATGTATTTTACACACCTTTTCCTTGGTTTGTCTGAAGGGAATATATTAAAATCGGGCTTCATTCTCTGTTTCCATTGCTATTAACTCATTTCATGTAGCTGAAATACAGCAATTATATGCTTTCATACCGGAATAAAGTTTCTATTCGTTGAAATCCTTGTCCTATCAGTTTCTGTTAAATTAAACTATGAGTATGCGGAGCATCGAAAATTAACACTGATTGGATAATTCAATTGCAACTTATATCACCCGGAGGTGAAGAGATTCTTGTGTTGCACTCACGGAAAAATAATTGCAATTTGACTATTAGCAATCTGAACGATACTCAGAAGGCGAGTAATAATTGCAATTTATTTAGAAACAATAGTGCACTGTATTAAGATTTGGTGTGATCACTTTTATGAAAGACGATAACACAAAGAGAGAAACTTAATTTAAGCCTGTGTGAATATTGATAGCAAATATTTTCGAACGCTGCCCAATATTGTTTTTCATCTGAGACTAGAAATTCGCATTTCAACAATGCATTTTAAAACTAGTTAAATAAAAATATGTGTAATTTTCAAAGTTCCGATTGCAATATATGCTATTCCCAAAAAACAAGAAACTTCATTTAAGCATTTGTGAATATTCATATCAAATATTTTCGAACGCTTTCCAATATTGTTTTTCATTTGAAACTAGATATTCGCATTTCAACAATGCATTTTAAAGTTAGTTAAATAAAGTATGCGTAATTTTAAATGTTCCGATTGCAATATATCACATTTCCCAAAAACAAGAAAAAGGTGTGTAAAACACCTCTGGAGTAAAGAAGGCACATAATTGCAATTAAATTTCAAATATCACCCAACACAAGTAATCCTGTCGGTAAAGATGACTGGTCAGGCAATTTCAGCGAATCTGTATAATTTTAAAGGTGAAAAAAAGGGAATGTGTAGATTCGCTGAAAATTTTCAGCGAATCTACAGATTCGCTAAGTGAGTCAGCGAATCTACAGATTCGCTGAAATTTTCAGCGAATCAATAGATTCGCTGGTTTTACAGATTCGCTGTAACATATATATATAATTTGGTATTGTCACTCCCGTAAAATGAAAAGCCGGTGCTCCGAGCAAGCAAATCGCCAGGCCTAGAAATTCCCCCCTTTGCTTTGTAAATCTTCTGTCTCAAGTTAATTCTCTTTTGACCATGCGGGGAATTTTTCTACACTGTTTTACATCTTCAGCTCAGATTGATATCAAGAGAATGTGACGGTCGTAATAAATTGCATATTTTATTTTATATAAACGGCTTGTATTATATTCTGAATATTTGCGATTGTATCCTAGCTCCGTGCAGCACCAAATCAATGTCCACTGCAATAAGTCAAGGTGGGTATTTTTCAATGGCGTTTTGTCCAAATAATAATAATAATAATAATAATAATAATAATAATAATAATAATAATAATAACAATAATAATAATAATAATAATGATGATAATAATAATAATAATAATAATAATAATAATGGTAATAATAATAGTAACATTGTTGTAGAAAAAAGGTGAGTAAAATCGAAGAGGATTTGTTTGTCTGGTAAAGCTTAATTGTCTTAAAGTGTACTAAAATAGGGAGGGGGGATTATTTACCCTGATCAATGCTAATCTTTGTCTAAACTTCTTTCTATGAGTTAAGCTTTAGAGAATAGATTCGATGGCAATGAAGTCACTGAGCGGCTTTAGCCGTATAAACAACTAACGAAACTTCTTTGTTCATTAATACTTGGCCAGTCAAAGACTTGTATGGGCCAGTGTTTTGGATCTTCCCCTTGCTGGTCCCTCATTTAATCTTGTCTACTCCTCTGGTCATACTGCCCCTAGGACCATTTTGTACAGATGTAGTATTTAATTTATGTATCGCACTTTAATTTTGGTTTTTATTCTCATTTTCGTGATTGAAACGCGTAGCAAAAAACAGCTTTTATCACCAAAAGCAACACATAGGACTGTATCAGCATTTGGAAAAGCCCCTCGTATATGCCACAAAACCTTTGTCAGCGTCACGTTCGCTTATATCCATGACCTGCAGGCGAGTTGGACTGGCGAAATTCCGTAGATGGGTACAGAACACTAAATTTATTTATCATTTCTTTACAGGGAGTGCCTTGTCACTGGATCGCTTGTTATAACAGGGATTAGACCAATCGCATTGCAAATTAGGGTGGTTATAAAAGTTTAGAGGTTAGGGCAAATTTACTGAGATGAGAATGCGTCTGTAAAAAGCTTCTAGACGACACCATTGATTTGTCATTCTCAATCCGCAAGAGCAAGCAAACGGTCGTTTCAGATGTTGAATGGAAGGGGATAGAAATGATGGTGGTGCTTGTGTGGGATTATACATGCGACATCCCGAGTCGGGTAACAATCAGGGCATCACATAACTAATTTGGTACCAATTTGCTGGTAAGGTTTTCAAGTGAGCCCAAAAACAGAAATGCCATGTTTAAAAATATATATTTTCAGACCGCGGACATCTTGCAAATTAAACAGTTTTACCAGAATGTATTGCATACATAGCTTTATGTAAAAAAAATGCTAAACTTTTATCGCATAAGATAAAATGATGGACCTTCTACATTCACAACAGAAATATGAATGAAACAGAGACCAGTCGGTCAACAGTCATGGAAAAAGATCATAAATTTACCCATGTATAAATATAGCTGTGGATGAAGCAAAGGGGTAAACATCACTAAATGACGAAAAAGATGACCGAAATCAGAGTCTATCACACAACACATTTCCATCCCTGTGACAAGAGTTCCCCCACCTTCGTCGTGCCCCTAAGCAACAGTAGAATGTACAAACTTTATCTAAAAAGTTGCCATATTACAGCTGCAAACTCCTTAGCACGACTTTTCTCAGTTATAAACACCGACTTCTGGCTCCAGTAGTGCCGTCATGGTATCCAGAAGAAGCTAGAGGTACCCCATAGATCACCTATCGGTACAAATTGTAGTTCAATTGTACGAACACAGGAAGACCAACTCTTGTTAAGAGCAGAAGAGCATCGAATCATAGCTCGCGCTCTGTACAGCATAAAACGAGTTAGAATGAGTAAAGTAGTATAATTCCTCTCTGAGCTAAATAACGCCTCCGTTTGCTTGATGTAGCCTACACAGCGCACTAGGTCTACATAGATGTTGTGTTTCATAAATCATATACATTGCTGGTCTTTGCACTACAACAATCGTGTACATTGTACTGCTATTTATAAGCTGTAGTGTCTGTAAGTTTGTAGCATTTGGGTCACCATGCGCGTCTAGAAGAAGAGAAAAGGCTAACTCGGGGCCAGACAGTTTATTCTTTCGCTCCCCTTTTTCTATAAAATTGAGCTCCACAGGACGGGACTCTGTGCCCAGAAGAAAGGAACAAACAAAACAAAACAAAAACTGAGCAACACGGTTCTCACTGACGAACACGCTGAGCGTCTGTGACATGCACTCCAGCTACGCATTTACTCCCCACATTATGACTTACTAGCATTATGTTTTTTTGATGCTCCTCTTTAAGGGGTCAATATTTTATGTTAAGAGATCATTCTTGTGCCTTTAAATAAGTCCATGCATAGAGCGGAAGGTTAAGCTAGAGCTAATGGCCTAACTTTCCGTAAATTTAGCATAAAGGAGATTTTGTGTGTTTTTTTCTGTGCTCAGTCGTACACATACTGAAACATTCACATAATTCGCACACGTACCAATATCTATTTAGACCAACATCATGAATTAGAAAAAAAAACAAGAAGATGTCGTTGAAAGAGCGAAGGGAAGAGTCATAAACAAGTAACTTCCCCGTTTCTGGAAATAGAGTTGTTGCTCTCTGAGGCGCGGATACGCACAGATAAGGCGACTGACGATGCTATGGACGTGATCCATATCCTCCTCCACCAAAACTTTTACGCACAGATAAGACGGCTGACGAGGCTATGGATGTGCTCCATATCTCCTCCACCAAGACTTCCTTTACGCACAGATAAGGCGACTGACGAGGCCATGGACGTGATCTATATCCCCTCCGCCAGTGCTTCTTTTACGCAAAGATAAGGTGTCTGACGAGACTATGGACGTGATCTATATCCTCTCCGCCAAGGCTTCTTTTATGCAAAGAAGCTAATGACGTGATCCATGTCCTCCTCCACCAAGACTCCTTTTACACACATATAAAGCTACTGACGAGGCTGTGGACGTGCTGCATGTCCTCCTCCACAAAGGCTTCTTTTATAGACAGATAAGGCGACTGACGATTATATGGACGTGGTGCATATCCTCCTCCATAAAGGCTTCTTTTATTAACAGATAAGGGCGACTGACGAGGCTATGGACGTGCTCCATATCCCCCTCCACCAAGTCTTCTTTTAGGCACATATGATGAGACTGACGAGGCTATAGACGTGCTGCATATCCTCCTCCACAAAGGCATCTTTTATGCCCAGATAAGGCGACTGACGAGGCTATGGCCATGCTCCATATCCTCCTCCACATAGGCGGCTTTAACGCACAGATAAGACGACTGTTTTATCCTCCTCCACCAAGGCTTCTTTTATTACCTTTGCTGTTCTCATAGAAAAATATGGCACGTGGAGAAGCTCGTTAAGGGTTGAAGTCCATCCTCTCATTTTTCAGGGGTCGGAAGCATCGAACAGAATTACCCGTACTGGCTTTCCGTTATCTCCTCTAAAGCACCATTTATATCTGGCAGTGCTTTGTCTTTCTCTGACCTGGCCATCTTGTACTTAGGAGGTGGCTAGGTGGTCTGGGTTTGGAGAAGAGTCTGTTTACGGTCTTGTTTGAATAGAAGGAATTAGCCATTTTTGGGCCAACGGACTACTGATCTTGGAGCATCGATCTCCTGCCAGGTTGCCTAAAATTCAATTTTATATGCAAGGATGCGTTTACGGACAGTAACTCCTCTACATATTTGATCAGATGGACGCTAGAGAAACACACTAAAGCGTGGCGGATAAAAGGTTTAACAGACGGGGCCATTCCCACTTTGCCTTCAGGATTGAGTGAATGGATACGCGGCGGTGACGCCTGCAGATGAAGAAAACGATGCAATTTACTTTGATAGTCGAGGTCCAGCAGCCTGCTAGAAGGCATCAAGCTAAGCGAAAGTAGATGTGGTACAATCCCAGAATGCTTTAAGTGGCTTCAAATTCAAGACATACATCAGCTGATTGAAAAGAGTAAAGGACTCCTTGGAAATGATCAGCTGGCGTATCTCACTCTAGTAAGCCAAAACGAAATAATAAATAGCTATCCCGCAGTAAATACTCAAAGCATTTTCCCACTCATGTTCCATCAACTATATCCAAAAGTAGTGGGAAATGGGAGTTCTCGACCACCCCCTCCCTCCCCCGTGCGTGAGAAAATTTTGCGAATTCAGCATATTTATCCGTTTCAGACAATACTGTACAACTTTGGTTTTATGACAAACCCCCTACTCAGCAGGATTTTTTTCGTGATTTCAGCATATTTATCCGTCTCAGACAATTCTGAACAACTTTGCTTTTTACCCCTTCTCCTTGGTAGGATTTTTGTGTGTAATTTCAGCATATTTATCCGTTTCAGACAATTCTGAACAACTTTGGTTTTTTTATCCCCATCCTTCAAGGTAGGAAAATTGTTGTGATTTCAGCGTATTTATCCGTTTCAGACAATTCTGAACATTTTCGTTTTTTTTACCTCCCCAGCCCCCATCCATTTGTGATTTCGGCATATTTATCCGTTTCAGGCGATTCTGAACAACTTTAGATTTCTATCCCCACCCTTCCCGGTAGGAAAATTTTTTTGTGATTTCAGCATTTCCTTTAACCTCTTTCAGATAATTCTGAACATTTTTGGTTTTTTGACCCCCACCGTGGCAAAATTTTTGTGATTTTTACATATTTATCCATTTCAGAGAATTCTGAACATTTTCGGTTTTTTTACCTACCGACCTCCCCCCTACCCTTGAGGCAGCTGACCTCATGCTAGTTTTAGCTGCTAGATTTATTTTACTGTATGATGATAATGTTCCATTGTCAACGGATATATCAGAATTTGTTCTATTCAATAATGGACGAGTTGATGTGAATCTAGACATTTGTAAAATGTTTGAAGAACAATAAAGGAGCTGACTCATACATGTGATGTCGTATAAAAGGGTGGGGTGAAGTGAAGTCAGCATTCAATGTACAACCATACAGAAGAGAAGCAGCTTTAAAATTAGTGCAAATTTAGACATAACTTGATGAAGAATTTGGACCATTTCTTCGAATCAAACGTGGAGTTAGATGGCTCGCTTTATCACCATTCTTGTAGAAGATTGTGTGTCAGAACTTGGAAAATTTACGCAACATTGGCTTCAAACTGTACTTAACGCAAAGGAAGTGGCATGAGGTCATTTCATGCCTAGACATGCGCTATGTGAGTTGTAGCCAGTTGTAGCCAATCGCAACGCCTCATACTTCATCGATTCCTCCTACGTTGGTATCTGCCCATTCCGGAGCCGGGCAAAAAATGGCTCCATCGACATTACGGATTGTAATTGATACAACAATATCAATTCTTTGGCTGTGTCATTAAGTTCTTTTTCATCGTCATAAACATTGAGGGGGATTTAGATTCCGTAAACCGGCGATTGGTTGAAAATCAAATTCATCGTGGGCGGGAGTTGTAAATGAGTTGTGTGTTTTATAAAATGGCAATATAAAATATCTGAAGAATTCTTTTGATATTCCTTTAATGACTTCAGCACTCCACCGACGACTTCAGTGACTTCAGTATAATCAATGGTTCTGTCCAATACGTGATTGAAATTTAGTTCAAATATAGTTACCAGAGCGTTACATAGCGTTACATAGCGTTACATAAATCATCAACAATCATATTGTTAAGACATCTGAAATAACAATAACAAAAACTGCACAAAAGTCTTTTTTTAAGAATGTGATCGAATAGTGAGACAGATAGTTTTTTAGTAATTCTTAAATACAAATATTGATGTTAAAAACTAGATTTGGGGTAGCAAGCTTCAAACATTGAATTCCTTATACAAATAATCAATAATTGATATAGTAATGTAGTCATTAACATTAAAACTTGTATTTTTATTGGGCTATTAAATCTTATTTTGTGATATAAAAGTGATTTTATCATACATTTTTGCCTCTTTTTAAATATTTGATATCGAAAGTATATTAATGATAACAATAACCAATCAATGGAATCTAGTATTTCACGGAGTGGACTATTAGCTCAGTTGATTAAATCGCTGAACTTTCAATTCAATTTAGGCTGTGGGGCGGTATGGTGGTATCGCCCATCTTTTAAAACTTTCTCTGATCACGAAGTATTTATTTATATAAATAAACCACTGTTATCAATACTTGATACTTTCTCTTGTGTAATGACTGAACTATCTCAGTGTCATTGGTGATATACAAATACGAATTGACGAAATACAAATACAGATTTTAAATGATTATAATATGATAAACTTAAGTACTTTCTAATGATATAATAACTTAGTTATTGATTATGCTTTCATATAAAAAACTTTTTACATAAAAACTTGAAGAATAAAAGTGGAAACGGCATCCCATCCGTTATCAAAAGTTCACGCCTATCCGATTCCCCTGTCATAAGAGGCCAGTTTTGAAATAATGGTTCAAATGACTTTCCAGATTACAATTTTGTCACATGTCCGATTTTTTTTTCATTACATTACTGTTGATGAAAGATCCTATATCTTCAAAATGATATGCGTCAACTGCACTTTAAAAGGCAAGGTTTATGTTACCGCAACTTCTTTGAGAACATATGAAACAATTTCCGTAACTTCTCACATTCACGGGCACTATTGATTCTCATGCATCAGCCGCTAACGTGTGAAAATTCGCGAAAGGATTAAATTTTCAAGTATGTAGGAAAAGGTGTGGGGGGTAGTAGGGTCACTAGTAACAACACTCTTTTATTTAAGCTGTGTAAAATAGATCAAATGTATTTCAACATGGAAAAACTAAGGAGTTATTCCGAGATTTACAAGATAAATTTTTATAACAAGGGGATGACACAACCCCACAACCAAATGGTAACCATGCGTGGTCATGACTTTTTAAAACAACCAATAAAAATGTACTGTTCAGTTTGAAATAATGCACTCTTTTTAACCAAACATATACTGCACTCCCAGAAGGACCCCCTTTTATGGGGAACGCTGAGTACAGAATAAAAATCTCTCCGCCTTCATATTAAATTTTTACTCAATGGTAGGCAGTCAAAATTACTCCGTTTCTCGTCGATTTGCTTTAAATGCATACCTTGAAACATGTGATATCAAGTGGCCCAGACAGTCTTGCAAAACAGGATTTTGTAATCTAGTGGTCTGGATTGAATTATGCTGCAAGCGAATTTAACAACCACGCCATCATCTTTGTCGCAGTGAGAGAGGCCCCATCCGCTTTAAGTGGTAATCCTTATAAGCGTAAATAGCCCATCCTTTTCTGTAAGGTTGCAATAGTAAACCGTAATTCATGACTGTATTCTGCATGGATATCATGTGAACGCTACAGATGACAACGATTAACTATTGCGTCAAGTTATAACCAACCACTGCCAGAAAATGTCAATGTAATGTAGATATGTTATCATCAAACCGCAGAATGTTCTGACTGCTTTGATTATTCAGATTATGCTACTATGACTTGATTTGTTTACCAAATGACTCGTACTTTATGACTGTGGGGAATCTGCCCAGTTCGGCTCTGATGAACCAGAGCACACCCTTTGGGTGTCACAATTATCTATGATATTATCGTTTCATAACATCACAAAATATGCTTTTTCTTAAAAGAAATTACTTGAACGACCAATAGCAGAGAGAACTGGTGAATTGCAATCAACATGAAATAGAGCATGAATTGCAAACATAGAATAACCAGTCACATATTGCACCGTGTAACAAGTTCAATTGAATTGGGATACTGAATACTGAAACATACTGAAACCGTGACAAAATTTCCAACCCAAAAACAAACAAATAAACGGAGGGAAAAATTATTGGGGTTCAAGAGATAAGGGGAAACATTTTAACCGGTTACGATGGAAATAATTTCTTTTTCTTTTTTGTCGTTAGTTTTAATTTCGGTTAAGAATATAATGCATTTAATTTCTCTGACAAATGCTGTGATAATAACCGTATCAAGCGTCACACATGTAAGCCACTTGAAACTAACATCCTCTGTTACTTTTTTTTAATGATTGGCTAAAAGTTGGCAAAAATTTTGGCTAAAAAAACAAAAAATTTCAATAAATCTTAACCAACTCAAAGAAAATAACATTACTGTCTTGAAATGTTAAACAAAGGTAGCAAGCATTATTTTCAACCCGTTTCTTACTTTTGTGATGGTTGACCACAGAACTGGCAAAACTTTGACTAAAAGTCAAGAAAAAATTTTGTAAAATCTTAAAGAAATCCAGTGAAATAGTCTTACTGTCTTGATATTTTGAATGAGAGTAGCAGACGTAACTACCTATGCAGATTTACTTGTTTTTTTCTGACTGGATAAAATAACCTGAAATTTTGGCAACAAACAAAAAAAAACAAAACAAAACAAAAAAAAAATCAGTAAAATCTTAAATTAGTGGAGGAAAGTAGCACTTATGTCTTTAAAGGAACCAAGCGTTACTCTCTACTTTTTTATTGCTATTTTTTTTTTGGTTATTGGTAAAAAAATTCTACACAAATTTTGGCGAACAACCAAAACTCCATAAAAATAGGCGCACTGCATTGTAATTTTAAGTAGCCGTAGAAAACATAACTACCTAACTGGGTATTGCTTTTTCTTGGCTATTCCCCAACAATTGGAGGATGTGTCAGTCTTTATTTTAGAACTCATCTGCTATTATTTTCGTAGAAACGCTCTAATATGTTGGTAGAAAGTAAGGTATCCATCTGTGTATTGTTTGTTTTTGCAATTTCCCAAAACTTGGCGAAAAATGTAATTTTTTCGTAACATCTGAACGAACTAACCCCAGGAATATAGTCTTACTGCCTTGAAATTTTAGATGACGGTAGCAGGCATTAATGTTATTACTTTTTTGATAATTGACAAAAAAGACGGCGAAAATTTTGGAGAAAAGCAAAAATACCAGTGAAATCTTAATTAACTAAAAGAAACAATTACTAAAATCTTCAATGACTTCAGGAAAATAGTCTCGTTGTTTTGTAATGTCAAATAACAGCATCTCACATTACTACCTAACTGGCTATTTCCTTTTTTGCTTGACAATTCGGAAACATGGGCAAAAACAGTAGACAAAAACAATTTTCTGGAAAAAGTATGCATAAGCGTCCACCTGGCTGTTATTTATTTTGGCCATTCCCCAAAATTTGGCGGAAATTTTAGCCAGAAGCAATAATTCAGCAAACTCAGATTACCGTAAATACCTTCAGCGTTTAAGCATACGTAGCAATCATTACTGCTCATAGCGCATTACCTGTTTTCGCGATTGACCAAATTAATCGGAAATATTACCCCAAAACAGAAAAAATCAGTAAAATCAGTAAATTCACACCAGGATGACAAAAGTCGTCCAAATGACACCATCATTGATTTAACATTTTTATTCTGTTAGAAGCAAGAAAATAGTTGCTCAAGGTTAGGGCGAGAGGGATAATTATGCATTCATATAAAGCCTGAGACGTCCCGAGTGGGAGAAGGGTCAGGGGATTATTTACCTACAAATGTGGTACCATAATGCTCGTGAGATTTTTCAAACGAACTCCAAAAGCGGAATGCCATTTTTCGAAATATCCTTTTTTAAAACAAACGCTAAGTTCTGGTAAATGGCACCCCTAGGCGCGGTCACTTCATTAAAAAGCTTTTCCGCCAAATAATAAATTCATGAATACAGGCCCATGACTGCTAATATCCTACTTAAACTAGACAAACAGACACACACAGTTGCACTTTCTGTGTAGTTGATGTATCTTGCCGTGAGATTTGTCTCGCATATTTTTTTTCGACAACATGTTGCAAGGTATTTGATCAGATAACGATTTCTTTGATGATTCTTTGATGCAGAAAAATATTTTATCCTCAAAAACAGCCAGCTGTTAATAGGGATATGGGAAGAATGATCAGCCTTATAATCCCTTAAATCGGATTCATGCTGTCTCTGTTGAAAGACGAAATTAGAAACAAAGTACAAATGGCGTGTCAAATGTACTGGGTTGATGTCGGTCGTTTGATTATTCCAGACGAAAACACCCGAGGAGGGTAATTTGTGTGCAACATGATGTGTGGCGAGCGAAAAATAAAGCAAAACGATTATATGTTTTGCCAGCCAAAAATCAAAGAGGTAAAAGCTACTTTCACCATGTGAAAGCGACAAAAATCGCAATTTCGAGATTTAAAAACAATTAAACTCTATAACTTCGAGATAAAACTAGACAGTTTTCGCACCGAGTAGCGAAAATTACACTTGGCGGCCACCACAGAGATACGACTTTGAGCTCTTAAAACTCAGCACTGACCATGTGCGAGGAGGTTAAGGTCACCAAGATACCTCTTCCCTTATCTTCTCTTTTCGGCCCAAACGGTGGCAAATAAACTCAAAATCGCACTACCTCTAACCATTTTTGGAACTTCCGGTTATTGACATTGGCCATTACCGAAATTGTCAAGGTCACCGAGATAGCTTTTACATATCATTTTTTATGCTGAAAGGGTCGGAATAACCTATCTCTACCCGTTTTCAAGAAACTGGTCAACTTCCGGTATTTTACCTTAAGCATGACCGAGGTGGTCAAGGTCACCGAAGTACCTCTTATAAATAGTCCTTTAAGTCCAAAGGGTCACAAATAAGCTCAAAATCTTTCTATCTCTAGCCGTTTTCGAGATAATGATCAACTTCTGGTATTTTACTATTAACCATAGCAGAGGAGGGCAATGTCAACCAGACACCTCTTAATATAGTCTTTTAGGCTCAAAAGAGCGAAAAAGGCTCAAAAATTGCTCTATCTCGCTTTCCAGTTAATGGTTAACTTCCAGTTTTTGACTTTAATCATGGCCGAGGGGTCAAATCACCAAGGTACTTCTTATGTGTCGTCTCTTAGGCCCAGAGGGCCGAAAATAAGCTCAAAATCATTCTATCTCTACGATTTTTGAGATATAGGTCAACTTCCGGTTTTTTATGCTGATCATAATCGAGGAACTCAAGGTTACCGAGGTACCTTTTACATGTAGTCTTTTAGGCACAAAGGGTCGAAAATAAGCTCAAAATCACTAAAAAATCTCTAAACCTTTTTACGTTAATTTTTAGCGCTGTTGAGTCCATTAAAAAGCGTTTCAACCTAATTATAAATTCATGAATACAGGTGCATGACTGCTATTATCATACTGAAACTAGATACACTCCCACTTGCACTTTCACTCTGTAGCTGATGTATCATGCCGCGAGGTTTTTATTTAAATCCGCACCTCATTCACCATCCTACTTTCAACACTTTATCGCCCCTTTCAACAACATGTTGCTCTGTATTTGATGAGATAACGGTTTCAAAATGGGGTTTCTTTGATGCAGTATTTTATCCACAAAAAGCGGATTTTTCAGCCTGCTGATATATGAGATAAGGGAGGAATGCTTCAGCCTTATACTCCCTTAAATCGGATTCATGTCATGCCTCTGTTAAAAGACGAAATTAGAAATGAAGTAAAAATGGGGTATCAAGTGTATTGGGTTAATATCGGTAACTGGCTTATTCCCGACGAAAGCACTCGGAGAGGGTACTTCGTGTGCAACATGATGTGCGGGGAGCGAAAAATAAAAGCAAAGCGATTAAATGTTCTGCGAACTCAAAAATAAGCTAAAAGCTACTTTTAACATATGAAAGCGACAAAAATCACACATTTAGAGATTTTAATACATTTGAACTTTCATAACTTCAAGTCAAAATTATCTTCATTCACTGTCAGTACAGAAAAAGAAATGAAAAGACGGTGAGTAGGTGCAGAAAAGAAGAGGCAAAAATGAAAACATAGTTGCATTTGAAGAAAATGCGTAAAGATGGCTCACATTTTGAAAGTAAAAACGAAGAGATCGCGCAGCTTCAGTAAAACAGAGAGTTCCTCTCACAGCACATTTCCACCCAAGAACCCCTCCCTACTGCGCCCCTGAGGATAGAGTAAAAGTATAGTTATAAAAGGATCCACATTTTATGGCAAAAGCGGATTGCTGAATGAATCCCCTCCTTCAAACGAAATTGCCTGGATTCAAAATAACAATTGGCTCCCCCTCACCCGCAGGCTTGCCATACTGGATATTATAGCCAAGTTGTATGGAATTAATTATTCTGTATGGCAAGTTAAGAACCATACCTTCGCAGTCGTTGTGAGAGATCCTGTATCCCTTTTTAAAGCTGTAGTTCGCATAAGTGTAAATAAATAACCCTGATCCGGAAGGCTACAGTTGTAAAACATTATTTTTGTTCGTATTTTCCATGGATATGTTTTGTCTCGATCCTTTTTGTCTGTAGTATACTACTGTAAGCATGAGTCAGAAGCATGTGAAGGTTACCCACGCGACTGCTTCGTCAATTTATAACCAACTACTTTATAGATAAAATATTCTCACTGGGGTGCGTGTGTTTTGTATTGATTAGGCTATCGTATCACGGATTAGGGTGGTTATAAGAAAAGCTTAGGGTTAGGGTTAATTTACGGAGAAAAGAATGCGCATACAAAAAGCTTGCAGACGTAAGCATCATTGATTTGTCATTCCCATTGCGTCAGAAGCAAACAAGTGGAGGATTACTAAAAACCTGAGACATCCCGAATCGGTTAACGATTAGAGCGTCACGTAATTAATTTGGTACGAATTTGCTCGTGAGTTTGTCAAGCCAACTCAATAACAGGAATGCCATATTTAAGAATATATATTTTCAGATTGCGGATATCTTGCAAATTACATCTCTAAGTTTGGCTTGTCAATTAAAAAACAGTTTTACCAAAATACAAATTAATGAATACATGTACAACACGCATATCTTAGATGCAAGAACGTTATTTCCTGTATTTTAACAAGATTTCTATGTGCAGGTGATGTATTATGCCGCGGGGTCTAGCTGACTACTGACATTTACATTGCGTGTAGTATACAAGTAAGTGATAGTTACAGCTGCTGCATTTCAGATAACATTTCAGATAACAGTTTCAACATGGAGTTTCTTTGAGGCAGAAAAGTATTTATTATCGTCAAAACAGTGGAGTTTTGAGCCAGCTGTTTTTTGTTTTTTTTTGTTGGGGGGGGGGGGGTAAGGAAGGAATGCGTCAGCCTTATAATCCGGAAAGTGACAAATATACGGGCTGATTGTCCTCAGCGGGATTATTCTCTTGAACGAAAAACAGTCGAGGAGGGGAACGCTGCTTGAATCGGGGTGTACCGAAGTCTGCAAGTGCCGAAGACTGCATGTTTTGCCTAGTGAAAAGATCACTTTGTTTGCCGCAACACGAAATACCGCAATTTTGCCAATACAAAAATGTTGAACTTAACATAAAGGCAAAATGATGGGACTAGTAAACTCAGTACAGATAAAGGATTAATAAAAGGAGACCAGTCGGCCAAGAGTAAAAATGTCACATATTTTACTAAGGTTTAAATACAGCTGCGGATGAAGAAAAAGTGTAAAGATCACTTAATTAAACAGAACTACAGAAAGATAACAGAATATGAGTCTTTCGTGCAACGCATCCTCATTCATCTCACAGGAGTTTAACTTCCCTCACCCTCACCCTGCCTAAGAGAGCAGTAGAATGCATAGCATTATAAAAAAACTCACCTTATTGCAATTGTAAACTCCTAAACACGGCTTTTCTCACTTAAATACTTATCTGCGACTTTAGTGGCGATGTCCATTTATCCAGAAAAGGCTACAGGTCACCCATATATAACACAGAAGTTAGATAGTTCAAAATTTGTTGAGAGAAGAAGCGCACAAGTACAGGCACAAGTTAAAACAAGCATAAACTAAGCAGCATATATACTTACTGAGCCATTTAATGGCTTCATTTGCACCTGGTGTGCAAAGATGTTTTTTTTTATAAATATGCTGTACATTGCTGGGTTTTTTTGCACTCCAACGGTGACGTATATTGTACTGCTATGTATAAGTCGATAACGTAGCTGGTTATATGCAAATAAAGCATATTTCGCCATCAATATTTAGTCACACAATAGTCGTCAAAGGAGAATTTTTAATTTTAATTTTTAAACTGCTCCCAGTTAACTTGAAGGGTAATAGTTTTTAGTTTTTTATAGATAATACAACACAAGGGCGATGAACAACGCGTGCATTTTTCTTTGGCAGCTTCAATAGGCTGGGGGTGGGTGGGGTGGATTGGTAGCAGTTGGTTTACCATGATTATCCAGAAAAAAGTAGAGAAAAAGGTGTAATTCGGGGCTAGACAGTTTCATTCATTATGAAAGAGGGTTTCTATTTTGGACTTAAAAGTTTTTACCCTGAGTGTATATAACGTGCACTGTAGCTGGACATTTACTCCCCCACCGTATGACTTTTTTGACATACCCGTTCAGAGGTCAATATTTTAGGGTATGTTTCAAAGTTAGCACTTGACGCTTAGAGGTCAATTTAAAAAGTCATTGACACCTACGATCACCATTGCGTACGTTAGAACCCATTTTCAAGGTAGAAATATAGTTTTGCGACTTTTAATTCAACAACAGACAGGTAAATAAAGTCTTTTGCCTTTGAAGTTCCCAGATGGGTGGAAGGTCAATTGAGAGCTTATCGCTTAAAGTTCCCTCAAAAAATAATTCCATAATAATAATCAAGTAAATAATTCTTTTGGAAAGTAAGGAAAGCTATTTTAAAAGCTATTATTAGTTTAATTAAGTCAATAATGGAGATAAGGAGTCACACAATTTTTACAACAAGGATAACAATTCATTTAGCCACCCCACATTCTAAAGCTAGAAGGAGGGGTTATGACTTCAGCCTTCGAAACCTTTCGCAAGCGAGACACTGAAATATTTGAGCTCGATTGGCCTGAACTCCTGAACTATCTTTTCTTGATCCTTCTTGATCCTAGTCTTAAGCCGAACTGCTCCTCAAAATTAATATTAATAAAGTTTATTTTGTTTAGTTGACTAATGTTGTGGTTTATATAGTAAAACATTAAGTCACTCAATTGTGTCTTATTTAAACAAAAACATATACCGCTTTCAAATAAGTATGAAACAATGGGTAAAAATGCCTGCAATTGCATTCAAGTCATGGAGCAGAGCAGTGATAGAACATTCCAGTATAAATGTATTATCTTTGGCTGTGAGTTTTTACACCTAATAAGTTTATTCTATACCAAAAAATATAAAGACCTAAAATGTGTCAACTGATTGCACAGCAAATATGTCATAATGATGCAAATCCATGCAATAAATAACGCTGTAGATCAAAAGACACCACACAATTCAAATTAAATTGACATGCATCTCAATAGCATAATAACTCGTAAGGTCGTTGTGCTGATGACGAATGCACGCAAAGGAACTACACCACTTCTCATAATCATAGGTAATTCTTTTAGCTTTATATAGCTATGATAACTAAAATATGTTAAAGCTGAAACCGATAAACTAGTAGACATTTCTTCTTTAATTTTATTTGGAAAATTAGGGATTTTTCATTGGTGGTTCTAAACAGAACAAAGTGAGGGTAACTTCAAGTATTAAAAGAGCTTTACGCAAAATATATTGACAGACTTACTTCTGCAACGCCCCTAATGTGCTTATCTTCACTTATAGGATCGAAATCTGAAGCAGGGTGAACCTGCATGGAGAATAACATTTATCTGCGTATTTTGCGTTTTCTCTTAAAAAGGTAGAAACAAAAACACTGGAAGATAACAATTCACGTGTTTAATGTGCCATAAAATTTCAATCACAGAAGCACTGAGTTAACTATTAATCACATGGGGAGATCCATGAGGTGAGGAACTGGGCCGCAAGTGGATCAAATGCCCCAGGTGCAACCGTTACAAGGATGGTAGTCCAGTTTTTACCAAGGAGGTGTCTAATAAATAACTTAAATTAAATTCACAAACACGATCGGCATCGGAGCCCATGAAATGTGTGTATGGGATCCACATGCAACTGAACTAATAGCGAGAGTAAAATCCAGAAGAACACAGTCTGTGGGGAGGTGGGTGGGAGGTGGTGTTGGGGAAGCACACATAATCCAAGCCCAAAGACACTGAGCAGCAAATGCTGCCTTGGTAACGGCTCTTTTTACCTGTCTAGGCAGCGTTTGCTGTGAGGAGGGGAATGGAGTGGAGCGTACTGTCTTTCTGCTTAGCTTTACCTTTACCCATGTCTCTTTGTATTCCACAACCAAGCATGTTTACTCAAATAACACGCCTTTGCCACTACAAAGGGACGAATACAAGTAATTAGCTCGCAATGAGAGAAGACTTTCAGATGATATTTATGAAACTAGCTGGGGTGCGACAACTGCGTAGGGTTTTCACATTACGTGACTCTCTGAAACCAATCTTCGACTTTGCGTCACTGTTTACAACTAAATAACACTTATATTAATATAATAGTATGATGTATTACTTTTATTATATGTCTACTTTTGCTATATTTATGTCGTTCTTCAAAATTTTACCACGCCCTATTTTTGCACTCAGTATGCTCAGATGGGGTGACGCGTTATCGGTACTGCGGTCAGCGAGCATTGGTATTTGACTTGGTTTTTGAACTTAAGAAAATAAATATTAAGTATTTATTGATTTAATGATTATTTCTGACGTAATACCCCCCCCCCCGGCCGAGGCATTACGTCAGTTATATTTTTATTAATTTCAAATCAATGCACACAAAATCCCCCGAAGGAAAATTTAACCTTTAAAATAAATATTTACCTTCAAAAATGCCTTCCTTTCTGGCATCAGTGATACTATGCTTTCATTTATGTGCCTTAAACTCCTGTGCCTAAGAACTGACCTCACATGCCCACCTCATAAACAAGTATTTTCTCCCTTTCGAACGTTCCTTCCTATTTTTGTCAGTTCAACGGAAGTAACTTATTTCAACTCAAATTGCGAAATAAAAACGCAACAAATCCACAAATGGCGTAATTATATGACATTTGCAATTAGATGACGTTTCTGTTTTCAGGCACTGCTGCAAATATCGTAACAGTAATGACTCATTTATCGATTTTGAGGACGGTTGCAGTTGATTGTGACCACTTTCAAGTCCGGAAACACGTGTTTTTTTGTTTACTCTTTACATTTGATATCGCATTATGGATATGTTTATAGGGGGCCACCATGTAATCTGGCCTATGAAAACTGCATGTTAGTTTTTTCTATCATTTCTAGGCGGACCTCTAGGCATATAATAAAAGTATTATTAAAGTTTGTCATGAAGGAAATTTTTACGGCCTTTTCTGTACATAGTTGTCCAGTACTGAAACCCTCACATACGGGTGCACACACCTATTTTCATGACTTAGAAAGAAACGAAAGGTGCTGTGGAGAGAGTGAAAGGACTCTCTAATCTGGTCAGCGTCCAGTATTTTATACATTTTACATAACGAATACACTTTACACAGACCGAACAGCATTTTAATCAACTCCATTATTTTCGAACCATTCTCTGCGAGAACAAAAAGACGAGCAAATGAACAGTTATCATAGTATTCTGCGGATATATTCCCAAGGCGAATCCTAATACTGTGCTCTGATAGGCTGTGGTCGAGAACACGCAGTACATTAGTATGTAACTTGTTGATTGAATAAATTCTGTCAGACAAGGACATCTTAAACTTGATAAATTTTGGCATCGTTTGCTTCATCAAGCGAGTTGCATACTAAAATCAAAGAATCATTGTGTTCTCATGTATAATGGCTTGTACAGTCAATGAAATCATGTATGACACATGCCCCTTTGGGACATTATACTTTTAAGTGAAATTTCAGAGGAATAGTCATAATATTTCTTTTGCAGAACTGCTAAGTGCATCAATTTTTTGAAATGGTGCAATTGGAATTCTATGTGACGCATGCCTAGACTCGATGATTCCTAATTCGTTTATTTCCTGCACTTCTTTCCTGATCTTCATTCAAAGCAGGGGGTTTATGAAACACTTTCGCTAGTATGAGCCAGTACGAGTTTAAAAGCAGTAACACAACATATATTGTTCTTCCTAAGTTTGAATGGGAGAATATTTGCATTCTTTATTGGCTTGAGTATAATAAGATTTATATTCAGATCGTCTACGTCTTCGCTCAAAGGACTTTCCCAAATTTAACTGTTGCCGAGGGGATCCATTCTCGCGTTCTTACCGAAATCTGAATTCTGAGAAATAGCTGCAGCAACACACGCTGTTTCAGCATGCTCCAGTTTCTCTTGTTCTTAGACATTCATTGACATTCTGTTTCCGTCTATTTCAGTTATGCAGCCATTCAACCCTCTCAGAGCTTTTCAACACGGCGTCCTTCCATTGCAATAAGTCTTACAGCAATCCGTTGGCAGCATCAGCAAAATCTTGCCATTAACCTCAGTTTTACATGTTGATCGAAATACGTTTAATAACTCTGCTTTTGTAAGTCTCGAAATAAAAGATTAGTACTCTCACAAATCTCGTCGGATGTTCATGGGACCTCTCGTCGTTCATTCTAAAGTAAATCGAAGAAACAGAGATTGCTTCTTCTATTGCAGAGCTGTATCTTTACTGGATGGAGCAATTGCTTCAGGTTATCTTATTGCATTATTAACTAAAGCAAGGATATGTTTCTTCATTGTTCACATGCTGAGAACTTTCAAACACTCTCGTGAAAGATATTTATATCCAACGCATAGTTCCTAGGTAAACCTTTAGGTACATTTTTGACAAACTTCGAGAGAGAGAGAGAGAGAGAGAGAGAGAGAGAGAGAGAGAGAGAGAGAGAGAGACAGAGAGAGAGAGAGAGAGAGACACAGAGAGAGAGAGAGAGAGAGAGGCATTGTTTGATAGTTCCCTAACCGAACTGAAACTGCAGATATCTGATGTCACCCTAAACTGACGGAAGCCATTTTCGTTTTCAACATTTGCTAAGCAAAACAGCAATACAAACCACTTCTTAATCTGACACAAAAATTCACCACCTTCTCAGCAAAACACGTTTTCGTTCTGCAAGTTTGCAAGGAATTGTTATTTATCGACCGATTTGTCTTCCTTGAACTCAATGTTAATATGGAAACTAAAATCTAAAATCTTTCAATAGCTTTACAGCTCTATAATTTTTTATTTTGCAATCGACCGTGTCAGAATTTGAAAGCCATCTTCTTCATCCACTTCATTTCTCGAACAATTGCATAGTCTGACACAAAGCTGTAACCTTCCCCAAACGAAGGCCATTCCAGGTCAAAATAGCGAATCATAGTCGTTGATCCTAAAGTGCTTCCTCTTTCCAGTTGTACACTTCTCTTTGTTCACTATATCTGTCCTAACAAACGCAGTGGAACAGCTAATATTCATATAACCTGTTAGGGACAATTTCCGACTACTTCAATTAAAGCGGATCAATTTTCTAACAAGAAGCCGATCCTGATCATTCAATAGCTTCCGCAGGTCTTTCGGTTTAAGATATTTATCTGGTTATATTTAAAGACATAATTCGTTAACTACCTTTTCCCTATGCCCTTGCTCATCTACTTGGAATCTGTGGTTTTCACTTCTCTTTGGGCCACTTCCTATCTTACAATATATTTTCCGTATCGAAATGATTTTTTTGCAGTTTTGGCAAAAAAATGACCTGAACCATCTTGCCTGTAAAATTTTTCATCCAAAGAACTACCATTGAACAAGAACCATTCCCCTGCTTCTAACTCCGTTGTACGAATTTTAAATCACAATCTTTCTTTCGTTTGACAATCTTTCCATTTCAACATCTTGCTCAGCTAACCTCGTTTGTTTCTACTTTTATGCTACGCTGCTTCCTCACAAACAACATCCTGTTGCTCTTCAATAAAATCAGCAAAAAATGTGATCTTTAAATTCTGCATCTTTGCACCTATAATAATCACTTGAAATATATTAAATGCACACCTGAATACTGTAGATAAACTTTAATCAGTGACATAACGTCTCAAACTGCCAAACACGTTATCACGTCATATCCGATCTAAATAAGAGCACCAGTTTCTGAGTAACGTAGAAGTTGTGACACGATAACCTAAGTACAATTATATGGCCGATACAAAGCCACAATCGCAGTTCTGACGAAACTTCTAGAAAAGCGCCCCACTAAGAAGCTAATAAAAAGTCACTTGATATTCGAACCAAGGTCCTGTAAATGACGACATTGGGCTATGTAAAAGTTATAACGCAATGTTGTATATTACACACAGTTATATAATTACATAGTTATATGTGCAATAAATTCATTCATGTACTCCTAATGAGAATTAATATTTCTTCGAATACGCTTGAATTATTGCCAACTTGGTAAATAGCTAACTCTTAATTCATTTTGACTTTTAGACTGTACCAAAATTTAGAGCAAAGTACACCAGCAACCCCTTTCAATACTCAGAAAAAATGAACAAATAAACAAAATTACCTTTGCTTTGACAAAACAAATAAACCGGTAATGTTTCAATTTAAACGACACCGTAACCTTCAGCCAGCACAGATATCGCACAATCTTTTTTTAAAACCAAAGTGTTTGCTTTGGCTTCAAGTAATAAAAACCGTCTAGTATCTATTTTAATAAATTTTACTTATAGGAAAATGTATCACTTGCCAATAAAAAAATCCTAACACAATTGTATGCTTCAATTGTTGTATAATAGCTATGAATGTATGTCTGACTGAACAAAAGCATCCAGCGAAATTTCGATTCAACTATGTCTTTTGAACAAAATCCAAAATTTCCGAAGAGGTGCTGACTTTCTAGAGTCTTGAAATTTAGATTTCATTACCAACAATTGAATGCTTCACAAAAACATTCAAGAATGGTTCAACACTGCGTTAATAAAGTGTCATGTTAGTAGATAAGCATGGAGTGTTTTTCATGAAAAGCATATGTTTATTAAGTATTCAGAAATCAGTTCAGTTGAAAATAAATAATATTAATCAGTAGATCATATAAATAATAAAATGTCTGAGTAATGCATACTCTTTAACAGCTCAAAAATGTTTGTTATATTTTTAAAGTATATGTTTAATGATAAAATGTAATGTTTGAAAATAAAAAGAAGAGTCCTAGTAAACTACAACTGAGCAATAAAAGAAATTCTTTAACCACTTCAATTTCTAAAAATGTATGTTCATTAAAACTGTTTTCGCTATAATTTCTATCTAATATTTTTCCGCAAGGTATTTGGTTTTGTCTGCTCGGAATACTACCTAAATCACTGACTATTCAAGCAAAACGCCGACTCTTTTAAAAAGAAGCCGAGTGCAATAGGTTTGAACGATCAACGAAATAATACACGAAACCTTATTTTCTTAGTTCAGTTTGAATTTTCACCAGCTGGTGTAATAGGTTTTACTACATTAAAAATATATGTTTGGCACTTTCGGGTCGCCAACTTGTCATTGATAAGATTTTATTTACGATTTATAAGATGAAGAATTAACCAAGAAATTATTTAGAATTTCTTTTTCAACCAAGAATTTTTATGTATTAATAATGCAAAAAAAAGTCTCAAGAAACAAGCCTTGCACTAACAAAATACAAAGTAATTTCGTGTCACAATGGTATCCTGCTACATGTCCAAACGCAGCACACGACTACAGCTCATGATCCCAGCCCCGATTATTATTCTGATTACCTGCCTGATAATAGATCCCTGTATCGTTCTGATATCTTCTCCAGACAGACAAATTATTTCCTTTCTTACGCTGAATGATGTTTTCGCTCTCGGACTTCTACACTTCTACGTCGATCACACGGGAATACTGCTATACAGATCACAAGATCTCATCCCCACATCACGAAAAGATATCAAATTGAAGTCCTCTGGCGCGTATCACCGTTCTTACGTCTCGCGATATTTGCATTCGTCCAGTCGGACTTCTGCAGCTCTTGAGATTACAAGATCTCATCACAACGTCGCGGAAAGATATCAATGGAAAGAGGGTGCACTGCTTCATACAACGTACATGGGACTTTGAGTTAGGGGTTTGCTGCATTATTTTGAAAAAAAATTAGCCCGTACTTAATTCCATCATCATGAAAAACACGATGATAAAAATTTTCTTTTAATATAATTAATTGCTCATTTTTTCTTTGCATAGAATTTGAATGAAATTAATCACAGGCATCATTACGTTAAATAAAACTTTTAGAGATCCCTTACACAAAGAATCTGTTTCACCACTAATGATATTAACAGATTTCTCAATTAAATGAAAAGTAAGACATAAGTTCATTTACCTGGCTATGGAAGTATCCAACTTTTCCAGTGTAGTTTATAGTTTAAAGGAATACTATCCACACGGCCTTTTACTCAACTCTATTAGGCCTATTCTTCTTCAAGAATGTCAGAGACAATGAACATGGCATACCATGGGGTGTGGGGTTTCTCATGGCATGCCAATGGGGATGGGAGTTTTCATGGCCTTTCACGTGGGGTTCTTACGCCATGCCGTGGGGATCTCATAGCATTCCACTCTGATATGCATTAAAAACAACGGAGTAAACTGCCATAATTGACCGGAGACAAGATCAAGATGTAATTAAGGCTATCGGGTTCAATGAACAAAATTTGCCAAAGAACGAAATATGTGGACCTCGCGAAGCTGTTTAACTGAACACATGCCATGCGCACTAAACACATAGACTCATTATGGTCTCATGCACAACGCTTCCATGGTCCTAATAAAACAATGTATATCATTTCTAAAACTTCAAATTCAAACACACAACGCATTTATGAATAGAACCCATTAAGTCATACGCGTGCTTCATTATGATACCATATTATTTCAAAAATCATAACACAGCAATCATAAGACATCGTAAATACTGAACAATACACGTAAAAATATATGCACCTAAAATGACAGGTTATAATTCCTCAGGGCTCTATAGGTGTCGGAGTGCATTAGAAAAGTGTGATCAATGCATATTTGGACAAAACCTTACTGGGAAAAGTTTTCAAGCCCACAAAGCTCTTGTATAGGCGTCGTCGCATTAGGTTAGAATAATCTGGTCAATGTATGTTAAGTTTATGGTCTTATAACTTCGTTGTCTTGTCATTTTTCTGCCTCATTATTGTTTCAGATGCTAAAAAACTACAAACCATATAGGTACTGTTATGCATGTCTGATAAGCTAACATCTCTCTCTCTCTCTCTGTTCTCTCTCTCTCTCTCTCTCTCTCTCTCTATCTGTCTCTTTCTCTCTCTTTCTCTCTTTCTCTCGATCGGCATTTAAGATCACTGAAAAGCTAGGTCGAAAAACATCAATGGCTATCAGAGCGCATGTTTAAGAAATTTAATGGTTAAAACAAATGCCCTTCATGACTTTCAGTGCTTAAGACAGAGTTTATGAAGCAGAGTTTTGACTGAGTTCACATACATGCATTATCTACAAAATGTCAGTTATGGCAGATTTAAGATTTTGCATTGTCAACAGAGGTAACAGCTGTAGAATTCACTTCAAAGGATGGTTTGCAAAAAGTAAAAATGTTGTATGTATTTCTGCTGACATAATGGTAAGGAATCAGTAGCTTTTCATACAGAAAACAACGTGTGACTTCTGGGATCTATCCGAAAAAATCTGAGCATCAGTCAGCAATGCTTATCTTTGCTTCACAAGGCTTGTACTTACACATTAGTATTTTTCTTTATTTAAGTCCTCCAACGTTGTGGCTATCTATTATATCCGCAATAGTCTTCCTAACGAAGTATACTGTCTTGTTAGTAATGATAACTACCATTTTATTATCATAAGTACAACTCTTCTTTGCATAGTCTGCAACAGGATCACGGACAGCTGAATTTATCAGAAAGCCTGCACAAAACAATAAAGTGCAGCAGTAGCACTTATGAGTGATCAGGCGATCATACTAGTTAGTACAAGTACAATCTAACAGTATTTTCCGAGGTCTGCATAGAGAAACGTTTACTAATTTCGTTTTCTGTACCCGAATTCATGCACACAATAATCAGCTATTCTCTCATGAAATTTTTTTTCCAAACGGGGCACTTTTCTAGCTATGTTAAAGGTTTGCTTCTTATTCTATTTTTTATTCGGTTTACGCACAGACTTCCAAGGGTGGTAAAATCTCAAACATTTGAAACCAGAAAACTCCTAAAAACTGGTTATAGTTGTTTTAAATTTGGCACACGTATAAACAGTAACGAGGTTTCATTGCAAACGACAAAGAATAAGATTAAAAACCGTGTTCGACCCAATGTACCGGTAAAATAATAATCTCGTGACTTTGAACCTGATCCTTTCCACCAAGATTAACGGTCACTTGACCTGTACATCTCGATACCGTACCGTAACTTTAAATTCTAGCTTATTTTGGGTCCTATAGGCCTATGAAATACTGTCATAACCTTAACTTTGTCCTTTAAGGTTAAAGTTGAAACATATTGTTGAGCATTATCACGAAACCTTAGACATACCACAATCCTAAATCCATTTTCCACCCATTTAGGAGTCAAGTAAACTAATGTCAGAGTAGTTCAAGGGAAATAGAAAATCATCTCGAATACTGAAAGTTACCAATTTTCGACATTTGTGCCTATAGGACGTCCGAAAAGTAGTATCCCAGTGATCTTGACCTTTTGCATAAGTACAAGGTTTAAAACAGAAAGTGATTCATCATCTCAAATACTGTTAGAGAAGCTCCAACATATAAACATTTTAATGTAAGGGATAACTATGTCACCTTGAGTGACAGTTTTCCTCGACAACTGCATAGTGTAAGATGTTACTTTATCTTTTGGTTATCCAAATTGGTCATTCCATTATCTGGCGGCAATCAGTTTACTTAATCGTGCATCGGAATGATCATGAGTAGGCTAATTATCACAATGTGAATTATATATTCGTGGCTTCCGGCATCTCAAAAGTAATAATATTCGATTGTAATATAGTTCTATATCTTAATTGTTTTGCTGCATAAGGTAGAAAGGTAAAAGCTAGATTACGGAACACATGTCTTGTCAATCAATCATCCGTTGCCTTTCGTCAATGCCTTGAGTGTAGTTACGATGTTTGTGTGGAACGAAACGGCATTTTTCAAGTAAAATGAATGTTTAAGGGTATATTGAGTAATATCGCACATTTTCTAAAATTCTATATAGACCTAACACGTCACTTTTGACGCAATTTACAGTACAAAATGTAACAATAAGTTTTGTTTACTCGCAATAAGAAAAGAGATTTTTATTTGCGCATGCAACAATAAGTATTTGTCATAGGCATGGTATTTAATATGACGTATACACTTGTGTCACATCCAAGTACTTTAGGTACAAGTGTACGTTGCAACACAACAAGATCAAGAACTAAGATGTCTCGAATATAATGATTTATGAGAAGTGCATGTTGTAAATTTTATACTTATTTTTTACAAAATATAGGTGCGTACGTCAATAGAGATATATGTGTAGTATTATGATTGCAAAGTGCTTTTATTCTTTTTATAAATATTGTATCGAAAAACGAGTAAGGAATTAAATTATAGAAAGTGGTTATCATTTGATCATACTGACATACCTCTAATAGCACCTTAAAGAAATTTTTACACTCACATCCAAACCAAGGAAAAACCCCACACGACTAAGTGAACTGATGCCTGTAGCACTGTTGTGCGAACTTGAAAGGGAAGTGCAAACAACGAGCAAGGCCATGGGCACGCTTTGGGATCAGCCCAATTTTAAAGTAGTTTTACCTTATTTCATGATTTTGGGAACAAATGTATTCTCTTATAAATTATGTATTGCTTGCATACATGCTTATTTGTGTGTTGCTAAGACGATATAAAATACATAGTTTCAGTATCGTACAGCGTGATGTTTTCGGTGTTAGAAGAGCGGGGAATACGGTTGTATTTTTGCTAATCAAATACACCACAAAACTACTACAGTTTCCTTTCCATACTTGCAATCAAGAAGTAACATAGAAATACACCCGTAAATGTGTCTTCAAAAGGCATTTCCACCAAATTAGCAGGTAAGAGGAATTAAGATGTGCAGCGCAGGGATAATTTTGTGAAAGTAAACGTATATTGAACTCCTAGAATTGCAGTACTTGGTAATCGCTCGGCAAGTGATGTGATGTACCCCTGTACTTTAACGGATATCACACCTGGTTATATCAGTGTCAGCGCATCAATCAACAAGCTTACTTCCGGTGACACATGATATCGTATGATCTGGAGTTGGATTTTGAGAACACGTGTGTGAAAGATGAACGGAAATGTCCTGGAGATGTTTGCTGATTTCATGTAATAAAACATACACAAAATAAGTCAAAAGCAGAACGTGTTACCATAAAATCTCTACTCCACTTTTGTATTGTTAACAACATGGTGTGATTTAGTTATCAATAAAGACTTGACGTGCTTTGTATTGGATTCTCTCATTAAACCGAAAACAGGGATTTCTTTTACCAAAGTCGGACGACAAGAAGGCGAATCCTATCGCCGACATTTTATCTCATTAATCGAACAATAACGGTTTGTTTTGTTTGAAATGATTCTCATTTACTTCACTAAGAATATTATAAGTCGCATCTGTAAGGGATGCAATTATGAATTAATGGTCAATCATTAGTCAGTGTTGACATGCAAGTGATTGGGGGATGCTGCAAACAATATTCCTTTAACAGTCTCCATATATACTGAATGTGTTGTGCAATGAGCGATATCAGTGGTTCAATGCTTGCTTTTCATCTCTATTAACCATATCACACCCACGCTTTACAAGAAACTCTCTCTGCTTTCTGTTTACTACAACAGCAACGGCAAAATGTAATAATAAGTTCACTTACTAAATCCATTATATAACATTGTGCTACCTCAGGAACACAGACTGAGTGAAAATCTAAACAAAATATAAATTTCCATTTATCTGTTCATCCTCTATTCCAACAACACCCACACCTCCCCCACCCCTAATTTCACAAACGCCTTTCGTGATGTTTATGTATGTGGCATATATTTCACATTTGTACTAAGAGTAATTACATTGTTATGTAAATTTGTGTAAAATGGATGATGTTTTAGTAGTTGTTAAATACACTAGTTCATAAACTGCAAAAACCTATGCATATTTAATGCATGAAGGAGAGGAGGCATATTAGAAGGGAGACGAAGAACTGGTTAAGTCAAATATTACTCAGATTTTTCACTGTATATATCACTTCACAACTATACTAAACTGTAACTGTACAATGCTGTATAAAAGGTGTGCACTTTGCTAATTAAGTGGCATTAAGAGAATGGGGTGGTTTATTGACATGCTGAACAACGAATCATACCTCTATTGTTTGCGTCCAGGACGATGCATTTTGCATCCCAAAGGTTACAAGCAATTCAGAAGTAAATATAACTACATACAACAAGATGCATTTTAAACTTGTAAATTAAATGTGTTTTGTTTTCTACTAAATCCCGAGCAGTATTTTTTGTGTTATTACACTCTATTTTGAACAAAAAATTTCAATATCTTATAATTTTTGCAATGCATCTATTTTCTAAGAACCAGGATAACTGTTCTATACACAGCGGTTTTAATGATACACTAGGTTTTAATGTTTGAGTAGGCCTCCTTTTCATATGAGACAATGCGTGGTCTTTGAGTATCATTCGCTGTCAGTCTCAGACAAAGCCGAAAAGAATGTTCTGCATCAAATATATATGCGTGTTTTTGTTTTATTCAATAATTCGATCCAGATTTCAGGCCTGTACAGTAACAATTGCTGCTAGGATGTGTGATAAATGCAAATATTGTAGGAAAATAAAGAATTTGCATATAAACATCAAACGAATGAAATATAGTTGTTTATATTTGGTACGATACAACAAGACCTCATTCAAGAAAAGACACTTTGTTTTGTTTTGAAAAACAAATCAGCGTGTTGCAGTTGCATAGTAAGCTCCCTTCTAATTGGTCGAGAGGAGTTTGTCAAATCTTATGTGACAAAACTAAACCTTTTGTGGAGTCGAAAGTGTTGAGTCAGTAAAACTTTTAGAAAATAGGACATGTTGCTACATACATCCTTAAATATTCATTTTACAAAAAAATGCGTGGTCTCTTTCAACACCCGACATCTTGAGAACACGAGAATCATTAAGAATTTTGAAGTTTTTCAAACTTCGCTTTGAATGTTTCAATATAGTAATAAAACAAAATATGAAAAGAATCCCTATACACGTTCGCAGCATTGTTTACGGTGCATAAACTGCACAGCATTTTTAGCACCATTCTTAAGTGCACTCAAAGCCATGCCGAAAGGCAATGACGTACTACTCCATTAGCAGCGATGCACTGGATGATTGACAACATGGCAAGTATTCATTAATCTAAACTCTTGTGACTCGAGCAGATGCAAGAAAACAATTATGATATAGTTAAGAGGCGACATGCATTCTTGTTATCCTCGTAATATCACAAAATCTAGCTAATGCAAATAAACTTTACCAGTTCTAAAGTTGACTAGATCAGCAAGGTTTTATTTGTTTGTAAATCACAAACGAACTAGATTTAGTCTGCATACACGCATGTCAAACCATTCATATAACACTATCATCATGTAGCAACTTAAAGCATAGAACATCTTTTAAAAAAATTAGAATTATTTCTTGTCTTTTTGTCTTTTAGTATTTCCAGTATTTCTGATATGGTAGGTCTCCCCACTACCGGTAAAGACTTGCTGATATAACCTGTTAGACAACATTTCCGTTGATGATGAGTGAGGATAATTTTCTTAAACTAATTATGTGCTCTTTGGTCTTTGATTCGTCGTTTTTCAATTTTATTTATTTTCTTTGATGTAGTCACTGCTGTTTGAAAATCCTTGAACCTTCATGAGAAATGTATGCATATGCTGTGGTGTCGAATAGAGATTTAAAATAACAGATATCGTGGTCCAAATTGTTTATTATAATGAGCACCTAGAAGTGTACCTATGGGTGTCATATATGTATTTCAAGTCAGAAACGTACCTCCCAATCTTGGGTTATCTGCCCGAAGGGGAAGGCACTCACGTGCAAAGAAGTTACCATGCGTGTTTATGCCTTTCTAAAACGACAGCTAAATGCAGAGTGCTGATTTAAAAAAAGACACTCTCTGTCTTACCAAACACGGAAACAATTTTGAAACAATCCCTTTTCTTTGGCAAACGCGGAGTATTTTGTGAAAATACCCCTTTTTAAACTAAACTGGCACTCCGTTCGGACCGCGTGTGGTCTAAAAAATATCCCTCTTTTCGACACGCATAAAGGACACTATTCGTGAAGACAATGACTTATCTAATACCATACAAGAAGGTAATGACAATATCCGCATTGGGTATATACGATTGAATGCGATTAATTGTCAGTGACAATTCGACGTGAATGATGCTGGAGCTATTCTCAGTGGTGAGGTACCAATTATAGCAATTGCAATTGCGCACTGGCAGTTGAGCTACCTTTGAAACATCAAATCTATTCAAAAGTTCTACTGAAAAAGTTGATGAAAAATTTAAATTATTTACTGAAAATCATTTACTTTTTAGGTTTTCAGGAGAGGGCACTTTTGTGAGGAGTGCTGACTGCTCATTTCCATAACAAAGTGTACAAGCAGCCCTCACAACGCTAGAAGAGTGACGTAAGGCCTCTCGAGCAAATGCTACACTGCTTGTTTCCATGTGTCATGCCACAAAAGAAATTCGTTTCGGCACCCATTATATATTTTTGACCTAATAGTTTCAAAATCAGTTTTCTCTCCTGTTGTATTTTTAATTTTCAGTGATGTTCACGTTTAGTACTGTTTTAGTATTTACAATATTAGTTACTAACGTTAATGCTCCCTGACTAATTCGGAATTTGATTTTATTTTCTCCCCTTATCTGAGATATGTACCTTTTACGTATGTTGTCTTACCTTTGTTTCTTGTCGAACACACATGAGTAATAGAGTAACCGAGGATATGTGGGAAAATGCGGAGAATGTAAAGGAGCTGAGGATAAATTACACAATTCTACACTGTCAAACTGTCCATTGAATTGTTTATATATTCACAAAGAGTTTTTCTTAAAGACTTATTCACAGTTTGGTAATCCTGAAATGACATAAAGAGGAGATGAAAGATTAAATTTATTAAATTTGTTTCTGCTATAAATTGTTACATATTGATAATTGAAAACTGAATGGGAAATTAAAGATGGATACTGGAGGTCCTGGAGTATCAAATTTGAAATATGATGTGGTCCTGCTGGCTTGGGAAGGTTAATCTTTATCAACCGCTTCTCAGCTTCTACAACGACAATTATAACCCTATCATGGACTACATCAGTTAACTGGAGATTATACTGAAGAGTTGTTAGTTCGGACGAAATTCTCTCAAAGAAGTTCTGGTGGTTCAATTCTAGCGTCGACGTAGAAAGGTTTCCGACACAATGTGTAATGGTCAAAGACATGCATCAATAAGGGATTGAATAGACTTCCAACATTTTTTGGGGTTCAGCTGATTTCACTTCCTGGACATTGTTTTGTACATATGCGATATCAGTTTCTTCGAGAGTCCGTTGACAGGGTTACGTAAACGTTTGTCATCTGCTAAAATCGCAGACTGCCACGTTTTATTCGTTAAAATTATTTTCTTTTTACATAACATGGAAAATGCAAAAATAAGGCTAATTGCTTATAAATACCCACTTTAAGTCCAAAAATTAAATCCAATATTCTCAAACCATGAACACATATGAGTAAGCAATCGCTACCTGTCGTTCCGTTCTGTCTTCCTCATGTTCTTGCCGTCAGCGTGCACTACACTACGGTTCTCACAATTAACGATGCCGCTGGTTAGCAACAACACGCTGTAGCATCTGTACATCAGAGCTACACCGCTAAAAGTTAACATTACCGCTCGTGCGACAACGCACCGTAACATCTATACATCAGAGCTATAACCCTCAAAGTTAGCACTACAACTCGCACAACAACGCATTGCAACAGCTATACATCAGACTTATATTCTCACTGATAACATTATTCTTCGTGCAACGTCCCGTAACGTCTATTCATTGGACCTACACCCTCACAGACTAACTACAATTCGTACATCAAAGCATCGTACCTTTATACATCAGAGTTACACCCCTCGCTGAAAACACTACCCCTCTTGCAACGTCCCGTAACGTCTTTACATCAGAGCTATACCGATCACAGTTAACATTACCGACGTTCAACAACGCACCGTAACGTATATACACAAGATCTACATTCATCACTGATAACACTACCGCTCGTTCAACAAAGCATTGTAACAGCTACACATCAGATCTACATCCTCAGACTTAACACTATTGCTCGTGCAACAGCACAAAGTAATATCTACACATCAGAGCTATATACTTCACAGTTAACAACATGATACTTACATTATACTTCTTATGGTAACTCTCTCCTAAACATGATTCGATGGACATACTAAAACGCTCAAAATCAAACTATTACTCTTTTGTCATACAAAAACTAAAATACAGACTTATATCAGATTATCCACATACCTTTAATATTCTACTGCTTTAGATTTTGGAAAATAGATCCTTTTCTTCTTTTATTAATTTTTATTGGCTTTAACAAATAATGCGCTATGTTGCTTAAAGTGTAAGAAACCTTATGGAAGCTCAAGCAAATTTATACAATTACACCTTAAATATATTGTTTACATTCTGGCATTTAATCACCATTAATATTATATTAATATTTTATATGTATATCATGTAGCGATGTGCAAAGCTTGTCTGTTCATTTTATACAGAACAAACTTTTAACTGTGATATTAAGTAAAATTTCAATTAAAAAGTTTTTGTTTTTGATTTTTTTCAATGTTTTGAACATCAAAAAATTTACACATGTTTGCCTGCTCTTGGAATACAAACAAAGGCTTCAAGTTGAACTAGTAAATATATGCCAAGGCTATTTGTGTTGGGTAAAAAAAATAGTTTCTCGTTGAAGCGTTGAAGGAAATATCCAATTTACATTTTATCTCTGGCGTGGCACAATAGGTGTTTAGGTTGCTAAGTTATGTTGCAAAAATTGAAAAGTCTAGCCTGATACCACTATTATTGAATATCAAGGAGTTTCCATCGGTTCTTGGTCAATTCTATATAATCGTGTTGCAAAATATCGACATGACACTGTCCAATGGTTTCCAATTATGTACATTTATGACGCAATTGTCTATATTTATAACACATCCGTTACAGCATAATGAGCACATCATAATGAAAATAGCAGGAATGATGATAATAATAATAATTATTATTATCATAACAATTATTATTATTATAATAATTATTATATAATAATATTAATAATTATTATTTTTAATACATATCAATCACATAGATTGCTGGACGTTAATGTGATTAGAGGAATCCTTTTCTCATTTGAAATCATACACATGACATTTGAGGTCCCAGTTTAAACAGGCCGCAACTGCCATGTGGAAGGCTTCAGATAGGAAAATGCCCTCAGATGAACAGGTAAAGTATCCAATCACATTAACGCCCCAGCAAAACAATATGGTTAGTAATATCAATAGATTTGAGACGCTTAGCTACATAATTTTTGTGGAACGTGGACTACCAAATGACAGACTTTCCGTTTAAACGCAATTAACACTCAAAATTACCCCGTTCTCCACGTTTTTTTTATAATTCATGATAATACATATAATACACCCACACACTTTTCAAGGAAAAATATCTCGACAGCCTTTGTCAGTGACATATTTTCTGTTTTCATTTCAGCCAATCTTTTTTAGGTACATTGTCTTACATTATATACCTGAAAAATTTAGGGTTTTGTGAACATCTTAAGAATGTTTGAGCGTTGTTAAGAATTCAAAAGCATTTTACGATTTCTCTTCAAATTTCTCAATAAAAAAACTTGAAAAATTTCTTTTCGCATATAATAATAATAATAATAATAATAATAATAATTTATGTATTTCATTTTAATGGATTCTAGTTTTAATCCTTGTTTAAAAGGCTGGAAAAGCTGGTTCAGTTTCATATACAAACGACGATTTTGACAAATATAATGTGTTTTTGAAACACGAACGTGTGATCGGACAATCAAGTTAACTTCAGCACACAGTTGATGCACTGAACTTGACTTTTTACCGGAATTAATATCAGTGTAAACCTTGAATCGTTTTGGGAATAATATAAGTTATTCAACACTACTTTATGAGTGAGACTGAAATAGAAGAGATAACTAGAAGACTGTGCCAACGCATCCTTCACACGCCACAAAATTAACCAAGCGTAGTGCTAGCACATACATCAAACCATTTTAGTGACAATAACGAGAGGGGACAACAAGACGGTTTGCAGGCCTGAAAAGGGGTAAGGTCACAACACATTAGAGACGTTTAGTAAGGCGTTAACTTTTCAAATTCTACATCCGAGAAGACTTCTTAAATGGGAAGTAAACTTTTGGCAAAACTTTTACTTCGAAAGAAGTAAAGTTTATTTTCAGTAAAAACGAGTAAATGTTCACCCTTTTTATAAAAGAAGTATGAATAATATTATATTACCTGCTTACTTCAAACGTGAGATTCGATTCATATTTAAGGTTTGCATAACTGTATTTAGATTGGTAGAGAGGAAGTAGATGTATTCAACTACCCGAGGGATTTTATATCGTAATTTACCGCTACTGATTCAAATGCGAATAAAACATTAAACATGTGTTCAAGGGATTCGAAAAGATAATCAATTACACCAGTGTTCTAAAAATCAATTGTGAAAACATATTATTCAAGAAGTAATATCTACTTCTGAACCGTGTTTGCCAAGTTAATAAATTTTAGGAATTACTTCATTTTGCACACGGCGCGTACAAAAAGTAAAATGGGAAGTAAAGGAAAAGGTTTGCACTTCATTCAAAAGGTCTCTACTGTTTATTGACATGCTTTAGCCTTTAACTTTTTATTCCACCCCACACCTGGCACACTTTATATTTATAATTTACAGAAACATATCTTACTTTTACAGATGCTTTCTTAAAGTGAAAATGTTTTGGAAAGATTCATATCTGAGAATGTTGTTATTATATTTAAGTCAAATAGAATGGATAACAATAACAAATGCCTTTATATATCAAGCTAATTCATTATTAAGAATGGGTTTAAGGCTTTATGGAAACAGTGTAGCTCTTTTTATTATTCTTGGTCAGGTTTTGTCTGTATTTTCTAATCAAATTAAGTCGGATGCTGGTTGCTTCTGGCAAGCAAATGGGAGGACTTGTGAGCCCAAAGACCTTAGTCTTTCCTTGAGTTGCAGTGATTCGGAAAAGCTAGCAATCAGATCAATACATCTCTCTCGACCAGACCAAAGCGATAGCATCTGTGAAGGGAACTACGGCTGCAGTGAGTGTTGTGACCTGCAGAACTACTACACGGGTGGAGACACGACGGCTTATGGTTGTGCCCTTGATGTGTCTCAGGATCTCCCGGATATTTCAAGCTACATTCACAGCAAGTGCGATGGTCAGACAACATGTAAATTTGACTTGGAGTTAAAGGATTATTTTGATGAACATGAACCCGTTTGTAGCACTTTAGTTGGATACACCTGTTTATATTTCTCGTTTGCGTGCTACCCTCGCCATGTCACTATTCAATACAAGTGCGAAGGTAAGTTAAAATAGCAGAAAATAAATTATAATACAGAATTTACTATAAAATGCTACAAAATATTTGACAACAACATATAAAAGCTATTGTGAAACTTATGAAACTGCAATGGTGACATAGTCCTTTCGTTGCAATATTTAGAGTTTTTATGCAGTATAATTCTATATTCTAACATAACGTGGTTGATAGAAACATATATTAAAACATAAACTGTAAAACGTAAACATTTTATAATATTTCGTAAGTAAGCAATTGTAAATGCGCTAACGTATTGCCCTGATACTTATAAGTTTGTTATCAACGTAATTAGAATCAACAGCTGAAAGCTCTAAGGACAATGAAGAAAATAAGAAAGACGATAAAAGCGGCGAAGGTAGCAGTAACAATGCCGGACTAGCAGCTGGAGTCACAGTCACCATAGTACTGCTAATTGCTGCTGCTGTCGCTTTGTTTCTATTCAGACGGAAGTTAAGGTAAGTGTCTTTATATAAGAATGAACTAAAGAAGCAACCTCGCTTATATATAGTACTGCTACAACAGGAAGTTTATGAAGTATACTCTCTAACCTGTATCTTATAAATCATTTATAGGAACGATATAAGCCTAGTGTCTTTCCAGTGTCTGTGCAACTTAATGCAACACTATAGTTAGATCAATAAGAAATTAAAAATAAAAAAATTCAATAAGAATTTACTGTGAAATTGTAGGGGATTCTGCGTTAAAAAAGAAGTGAGCCATTCTGCAGGAGAGCAGACAACAGATGGCGGGATCACACAGACGCCCACGTCACCACAAACTTCCCAGTCGCTAACGTCAATCACTGGCTGGAAAAACTCATTGTTTTCAAGAAAATTTGGGAGGCCTAAAATGGCACCCAGTGTTGTCGAGTTACAAAATGATCAAGCGCCACCACCAGCGACTCTTCAAGCAGGTTCAGTCTCTGACAGACAGGAAGTGTTTGTACCAAGGCCCCAAATGATCCCTCCGAGGCCTCTGCGGCCACCTGTTGGTCGGGTTGTTCCATCAAGAACCAAACCAGTCCCCAAAGCAACCAGTTCGGATTTTTATGAAAACAAAACATTGTCAACTCATTGTGGCGACGAGGACGGATACATTGAAATGCTTCAATCATCCAGAGAGGCAGATCCAGTGTCTTGTGTTAAAGATAACGCAGCACCTGTTTATGATGACATAAGAGAGGAGTATTAACTGCTAATCGATTAAACAAGACTTTTAAGCAAATAATAATAAAACAATAGATTTATATATAAACTTACACAAAGTTCTCTTAGGACAAGGTTTTCAAGGTATATATAGTAGAAGCACAGGCCTGCTTTATCTAACCCAATTATGTTCAAATAATTTTTAAAATTAAGTTTTAAATTAAGTTTTAACCGCAGAATATATTATTACACCGGAACCCCGGAAATTGGACTACCTACGGGACTGGCCAAAAGTGGTCCAATTTCCGGGGTGGTCCGATTTCCGTGGTTCGAGCAAATGTCATGTGTAAGAGTGCATTTTTTGCTTTGTTAATAGTGTACCCTTTTGAATTGAACTAATAACTCCTCTTTCTGTTCTAAAATTGTATACTTTATTTTTATTTTGATCAATTTTTTACATCAACTTTACAGCCAAATCTACATAACTTGGAGACTAAAAGAGTCTGACACAGAATAAAACAGTATTTAGGCACATTTCCAACTAAAATGACAAAATATGAAGACTAATGGCAATAGTCTACTGACACTACGCTTTAATATTTTATCAACAAATTGGTCCATTTCAGTTCGCATGGACGTACACTTTGATTGAGTTTTTAGGATTAAAAAAACCTTTGGTCTATTATCTTAAAAATCTCCGTTTTGTTTGAAATTGTTTAAAACTGTATGATACGGACCAGAAAACCCCGTTTTATAATCACATTGACGGAGTTTCGTTTAATCAAATAATCAGTCAATGAACCTGTAATTATTAAACATTATAATTCCCAACACCAATAACCTCAATCAATGAGTACGTGTCATGTACGTAGGCTGGTTTGATTTTCGGGGTTCTGTCTGCGATTGGGATTCACAAAAGTTGCCCTATGGTTCGATTTGCGGGATGGTCCGATTTGTTGGATTCCTCAGTAATTGAAACTAATGGATTTTATTCGGTTCTGGCAAGAAGTGGTCCGATTTCCGGGGTGATTTATTTGTGGGGTGGTCCGATTCCGAAGTTCTGGCGTATTATAGATACTTACTCATGCACTTTAAAAAGTATACACACTAAAATAATAAAGCTTCATTTTTGAATTCCGCATTATGGTTTAGATGTTTATTTTACACCTTTATTCCAGTTCACACCTTGCTATGGCGATTAAAACTTTATTACTGACCAAAAGCGTGATTTCAGCAATATTATTTCAGTGCACAATATACAGACAGTAGACCATGAAATTGCCAGTGGTACGAAAAATTTAAAACGAATGCATTAAGCTTTCGCATTGAACATTTTTGTGTGGAACATAAAGACGCAATGCCACGGTTTTCTGAAAGCGGAATGCTGGGAAGTGGACTTTCTGTAAAGGACACTACTAAAAGATTTGGGTGCACCCGAGTAACGTTTTATCGGCTGCAAGAGAGGCACAGAGCAACTGGGAATATTCATGATCAACCTCGACCGGGACAACCCCGTGTAACGACGCCTCAAAAGGATCGCCACATCCGGCTAGTGCACTTACCAAACAGGTTCCAGAGTGGCGGCGGCAAATAGCCCCAGTAACACCAGAAAGACGGAACAACCGGATAAGCCGAATGACAGTGTCGCTGGCCAGATGTTTGGCGGACGACATGAGTGGGCGAATAACCACAGTGACGCGCAGTGGCCAAATCGCAACTGACGACGAGTGATCTTTTCCGATGAGCCCAAGTAGCGCTCCATATTGATCCAGGAGTGGCACCGCTACCCTCAATTAAGGTTTAACCGTCTTATCTGCCCGATGCCGGGGATTGCTATTCTGCTTCACGCTGGAGGTGGTCACACAAGTTATTGAAGCGCTTGGTTTTTATCTGAAACTGAGAACGCTGAAAATTGGACATACCCTTGTTTCAAATTGAGCTCTCTCAAAACGTTGCCATTCTTCCAATTTGTTGTTTTGTCAGTTAGTGAACATTTATGTAATCTTGTTTCAGCAAAAATGGTATTCCTCAATGTTAAATAGTTTTAACGATACAGAAACTTAAAAAATTGTGCACACTTTTTAATATGCATGAGTATATATCGCCTTTGCAAGACGTTTTGTTCAAGGCGCCTTACACACCATTAGGATTGCATTCATGCATTCTATGTTACATAATTGCAATTATCATATACTAAAACAGAAGTAGTCATATTAATTATTGTCAAATTCACAAAACAAAAGTTAAACGTATAAAATGATAACTTAAGAACAAATTCGTTCAATATATCAGATACCACAAGCGACTTGAAATTAATTTCCAATTTCTGAATTTATTATCTTTATATGTGGGGTTCAAACTACAATGGCCTGTTGTCCACTGATTTCAGTTTGGTCTCTAGCAAATATAAATTAAATCATGGTAAATTACGCCCTGTTTTTAGACCAACTTCTCAGCTAGATACGTGGTGCCTATCCCAAGTAAATAATTGAATTTAATAAAGGCCATTTTGTATGTAATTTGGTTTTGCATCGGTTGCCAATAAAGGGCCCGTAATCTAGTCAGAAGTGACAATTCTTGCAGTCGCTTTTTGGATGAGCTGTAGTTTTCCTAGTAGCTTTTTAGAAACACTAAATAGAAGAGAGTTTACATATTGGAGTTTTGGAATGATGAAGGCATTAGCTGGAATTGTGGCAGCATTGTGCAGCTTTTATTCTTACCATTTATATAGATTTAATCAAATGTCAATTTTTGGATTTTTCTCAGTTCTAACATACTAAACTCGTTCATATTTACATTTTACTAAAGTTAAATGTTTGACATACAATCTGTCACTCACCGAATCCACTTGCTTGACCAGTTTTGCTTTCATTTGGGGAAACATGTGAATAGCTGTTTAATAAACTATATAACTTGTAATCGTTTGCACGAAAGTGGTGAAGCATTATTAGCAGCGTGCTTGAACTTCTAGTGAACTTAGTGTCTAGAAAGTGGTCACATCGATATTTCTGTGTTACACAAGTTACACAAGTCTAGATCTTTACCCTACAGGCCTTTATCCCCTCCTACCGACCTTTACCCCCCCCCCCCGAGTGTTCTTACAAACCCGGTCTTTACCCCCAGATCTTTACCCCTGAGAGGAATTGTTGTCATTTATCTTTCATCTCTAAGATTACATGCTTAAAAGGAAATTTACTATTTCATAGATGCGATTCTAGTAATAACTCTGTAATTTTCGTTTGAGCAAATAAATTTTGTGATTGCAATTGTAATAGTAATTGCAATTTCAATTGTAATTGCAATCAACTGATGTAATATACTACCTCATGATGTAAATTACATTGACGAACAGAACAACCTATGGAGAAAATAACAAACTTTCAGGAAACCAATTAGGAGTTGAAATTGATTTCTATTATCATATCAGCTTTAATTAAGCAGATCTGTAAGTTTTCTAGGTGTGTGTTTGGGACTGCCAAATGTCGCATTTGGTTTTGCCATAGGTCAAAGATATATCTTAGCTGATGATGTGAATCATAATTAGAGTTATCGTGAATGCGTTTGTGGAAAAGGAGACATACGAGAAAACCTTGGGACATTGCATGTGTAGAAACTTTATAAATGTAGCGAATTATGTAAAACAGGCATAACAAATAACAAATTAACTCCTAACATTGTTATGTACAACACTAGCTTGTGTCTTTGCTAATAGTTTGTTGGTCCTGTAGTTGCCATTTCTTATCATTCAGTTCTTCATACAGATAAGTTCATTATTCTCCAAAAATCTGGGATTGTTCAACGCTTGATAAGTCAATCCAGGAGAGACAGAGAGGGGGAGAGAGAGAGAGAGAGAGAGAGAGAGAGAGAGAGAGAGAGAGAGAGAGAGAGAGAGAGAGAGAGAGAGAGAAACAAAGAAGGTGAAAGTTATCCGCGAAAACCGTGGATCAGCATATTCATGTATCTGTTGTATATTAGTTGAAACCGTGGATCACCATATTCATGTATCTGTTGTATATTAGTTGAATTTCTTCAGGTTTAGTATTCTTTCTTTACAGGGTAAACCAAATGCATCCCTGCTGCTTTTATTTAAATTACAACAATAATTTGTGGATGATCCTTAAGAGCTATTAAAAAAAAATGCAATAGCAACGGCTTTACCAAACATGTCGCAGTAATGGTTATTTTGAGAACCATATTGTTGCTTACTACTTAAGAGCTGTAATGTTTCATCACTTTTAATAATAATTTTCATCAATTATTTCTAGTGTATAATTCCAGTTATAATTAGATTTATCCCATTTGCTGAATTAAAGCATTTCACATGGTTATTGAATCATTTTATGTTTGCAATTTATATACGCCATTAATCAATAGAATGATAATTTTGACTTCACATTTTACTTAATCACTTCGCTCCAGTAGGTATATAGAAACTAGTATAATGCACGAAAAATAATGCAGCATTTATTTTTAAATACAACATAAAAAGTCCCATAAAAATAACAAATAATTCTTTTCATCACTTTTATATTCTAACATGAAAACAAATTTTTATCAATAATTTGCATAATGTATAATGTATAATGGTGAATAATGTTAGTTATAATTAGATTTATCCAGTTGCTGTGTTACATTTTTTCACATGGTAATTGAATCATTTGGTTTTGGCAATTTATATATGTCATTATTCAATAGAATGTTAATTTTGACTTCACATTTTTATTCACTTTTAATATGGCTGTAAAGAGACGTGTGAGTGTCGTAGCTCCTTAACGGTGCATTTAACAAACAACTGAATATCCATGTGTTAAAAGTCACATTATATTTGCATTTAAGATAGCAAAGTTACAGAGAATTTTCTTAGGTAAAACTTTTGTTGTTTATAAGTAAATGAAGTTGTCTGCCTACAAACGGGAGCTCATTAAGAATAGGATCACTTTTTGATACTTTTCTTCTGTGGCCAGAAGCCGGCCATAACAGATCTCTCCAGACTACTTTACGTCAGTTGCACCGATGGTTCTATTTTCGAGGGCCCACTGAGTTCTTACACAAATATAATTCAGTATATAGCTAGAATACTTTTAAAAAAATAAACCACTAGTGAATATATGACAAGGGTGAACATTTTAAAGTGTATTTTAATTTGAATCAATAGATGCCGTGTTTCTTTAAGTCAAAATGTCGGTATCATATGTATGTTTTCTTGTTGAATAGATATCTTTATTAAGAATAAATCCTTAGTTGAAAGATTTCGGCGTAAATCAAGACTCATGACACAAACACTTATGAAGGTCTAGCTCTGTTGAACCATTTTGTGATAAATACCATTCGAACGACCGCTGCTCAGACGTGTGGGTAGTAAGATACTAAAGTAGCTTGCATATGTTAGACATACATTAAGAACCATCGTGGATAGATAGACTTTTCACTTTTGTTTGAATAAAAACTTGATAATGAAAAACGACTAAGAAAGAAAGACGCGTATTGTACCACGAATATTATCCCTACATATGGGGCAATAGCGGAGAGCAGGTGCGCAGTCACTACAGCAAACCAGGTGCCCGCACTTTAAAAACACTATGTTTACCTGAAATAAATATGGCAAAAGTAAACTATAAAGTTATTTTACTACTAGTATTAACACATCTATGGTAGTATGAAACTCGATTTAAGAAATAATGAAAATTACTCCAGAATCTTTCGTTTTGGTATTTGCCTATATCAAAATTCTAGCCATTAAAAATGTGTCGAGAGGTTCAGAAACAGAAATGTCCTTGTGATAGTGATCTTAACACGTAATTTGTTCACATCAACTGCATAATGTTATTTCAATGTCTCACTTTCACTACACCCCAAAACACTTCTTCTCTTCAGATACGCACCTTGTAGGATTTTCGCTACAACACATACAACATGAACAGGGGCACTATGGAAACGCCGTTCATAAGGTGCTGTACAGTACAATCACCAATTCTTTCTTTACACAGGGACTTCATCTGATCTCGATGTCAAGGCATGCTTCACATGGGCACTGTTCATTCTCCAGATGCCCATCCATGCTTCACATAGGCACTGTTCATTCTCCAGATGCCCATCCATGCTTCACATAGGCGCTGTTCATTCTCCAGATGCCCATCCATGCTTCACATAGGCACTGTGCATTCTCCAGATGCCCATCCATGCTTCATATAGGCACTGTTCATTCTCCAGATGCCCATCCATGCTTCACAAAGGCACTGTTCATTCTCCAGATGTCCATCCATGCTTCACCCACGCACTGCCCGTTGTCTTATTGTCTATGCATGCTCCACCCATGCGCTACTTATTGGCTCGACGTATATGCATGGTTTACACACACACTTCTCATTACCTCTCTGCCCACCTATGCAGTGCTCGAGCGATTCTCCCGTCATGCATGCTTCGTTTTACCTCACAGTCAATGCTTTACACATGCAAAATCCCTTACCGCCCCATATATACGCTTCTCGTAATCTCACTGCCTTTGCAGGCATTACACAGCCGCTTGTATTTAACTAACACAGTTTTGTACATTGTACAAAGGCTTCCACAGTCCAGAGGCACCCTACACAGACGTTTCCATGTAACAGCTTAACCATGTGCGATTTCAAAGCCTATCCTACCTGCACCCATGAATGAGCACACCTAACGGACATTTTTCCTGAACTTTAAGTATTTACACATCGACGAGAGTTGTGCCAAAAATACCATGTACACCTGACACTGGGACTTCCACTTATATAATTTTGCTCTTCATGTACACTTTACTCAGATTCTCCTCTTTTTGCATTAACCTTTGGGAAACGCAAGGGATGCTTCATTTTATACCACAATCACGTTCACCTTACAATAGCTTTTTCACCTTGACACGCAGTCTCTGTTCTCTTTACTTAGGGGCTTCGTTTCACATGTAACTTTTCAATCTCTCACAATCCATGTACATGTCCATATACATACTCTCACCTACTTACCTCACTATCCATGCACACCTTACATAGGCGCTCTTCTTTCATTTTCTGTACTTTTTGGGCAAGCTCTACACCTAAATATTTCCATAAATTTGATAATTCCATTTCAATATTTAGCGCTATGCATCTAGATTTTATATACCTTTATTAGTTAAGATAACGTAATTGTTCTATTACAAATTGCTCTTGAAACTCTTGCTAAATTTAAAATTGATGTTAGCTCACAATAGTAAATTGTTTTCTAAACTGAATTATCTACCCTTTTCTTCTGACATCAGTTCAATGGGATTAACGTGACCGATCGCGTTTTTCTTCTTCTTTTTCTTTCTCTTCTTTTTGCCTTTCTTCTTCTCTCCTTCAGAAGTGCTCGGGTCACTCCTCGATTTGTTTGTTTTGTGACACAGAGACTCATCTGAAGGCCACATTGGTGTACAGCCATAAGTGGATCAAATAAACAGAACACTGTCAATTCCAATTCTATAACATTCACTCAGTGACGGTGTACTCTCTTATAAAGAACTAATAGGAAATGAACTTGTCCCTAAGTGGGAATTCACACGAACGTCAGGCATAATCAATTGTAATGCTGAGGAATTCTTTTTGACGATATCATTTTGGTTTGCGTAACGATCGTTCGTATGCTACACATGACACAGCACTTGGAAATTTCTGAGAAGGAAGGTTGTTTATTGCGCTCAGTTGCTTTCGAAGGCATGAATACATGTGTTTGCTTTATAATGCTAATGCGGCATTGTGGTACTTTTTGTTGGATTTGCGCACTCCTGGGCTGCTAATACACTAACTACTGGGTGGGTCATTTACAGGTCCTTATCAAATAGAAAAGACTCTAAGCAAAGTGTAACTCTTTTGTAATTCCATTAAGTTAATTCATTTTGTGATGTTCAGTTTCATTTTTGATTGCTCCTTTACCCATGTGTATTTAAGTTTATTTGTTTGGCTTTTTTCATGCTCATGTTTTTGCGTCATTTATTTTGTAGTGTGGATATAAATTTCCTAAAAATCAGGTTAAGCTCTTTTGTTTTCTTTCGGTCTGTATACCTGAGAAAGCAATGATATTTTTCTCATAGAAAATGCTCAAAGTTTTTGTTGAAGTTGCCTTATTATACAGAGCTAATTTATGTTGACGTCTTTTGTTACATGGTGCTATGTTCGTACTAGTTGATATAGTATAGCATAGTATTGTTGTATGATTTTATGTAAATGTAATAATTTATTTTCCCAGTACTCAGTACGTATTAATTCCTTGTTGTCTGACATCATGTCATTATAGATCTATCTTACACGAGATAGTAGATGGTAAATTAAATTTAATAATGATCGCTAATACCACACGCATTGTTATTGTGTTTGTTTGTAATTGCTCCGGTGTTTTAGTCAATTGCTTCATATTTATGCGTTATTGAGAAGTATACAATTGTGATATACTTAGGGCGGTGTATAAAACCATCCTCAAACCATAAACCACCCTCCTAACTATATCTTAGTTATTTTGTTGCATTTTTCAGAGAAAATCGCTAGAAAATACTTTCTGTAAGTAATACTTCGAGTTTGTAAATTGGCTGTTTTTATGTTTTAGCTTAATATTTTATTGGAAATTTCAAAATGAAGTTTAAAAAGAGCTTTGAAATTCTTAACGATTCAAAAACGTTCTAACAACAAGTAAAATGTAAATAAAATTAAATATCAATTTTATGAAACAATTATTGACCTAACATGTTACTTTCGACTTCTTTGCAATAAAAAATACGGGACGCCGGAAGATATAACATTTATATTTGTTAACTATGTAACTATGTCCTAGTTATATTTGTCAACTGTCGACCAATCAGAAAGGAGTTTTTTATTTATAAATATAACAATGCATATTGTTAGTCTAGTCATTATGCACTCACAATATGTCAAGTTCTTGATTTACCTCTGATTAGGTGAGCATTTGAGAATGCAGCGAAGACCGTTTATGAAGTTAAGAAATAAACTATACTTAATTGCCGATGGAAGTGTAGTGAGATATGTTCAAATCATTCATGAAATATATACACACAGCTGTCATTTATCAAACGTTAGCACCTCAATAATACTGCGTTTATAAAAATAAAATTGACTGCATACCTTGAGATGAGTGTGATAGATATTCGCCGTATGCCGCGACATCGCTGTCAGAATCAGACCCTTGCTGTTCTAATTCGTCTGCTTCTAGCAAAGCCTCAATAAGACTCTCTAGGTTTGGAAATTCCTCTCCTATAAAAAATTGGGTTAATGTAAGAATAAATTCATAGACGCATCCATTAATTGCTTAACGTGATTTTTTGGGTTATTAATATTAAGATGTGAGAGACCGCGGTATATTAATATCAATATGTGACAAATTTGGTATATTTTCATCAACGTATGAGCTATGATACACTGGTATATTATTATCAATGTGTAAGACACTATGGCATATTTTTTCTCAATGTGTGTGACACTCTGGTATATTATTATCAATGTGTGAGACGAAACACTGTGGTATATTATTAGCATTCTATGAAACATTGTGATATATTATTATCAATGTGCGAGACATTGTGGTATATTATTATCAATGTGAGAGACACTGTGGTATATTATTATCAATGTGAGAGACACTGTGGTATATTATTATCAATGTGAGAGACGATGTGGTATATAATTATCAATGTGTGAAACATTGTGGTATTATTAGCAATGTGTGAGACACTGTGGCACATTACTGTCAATGTGTAAGACACTGTGGTATATTATTATCAATGTTTGAGACACTGTTGTATACTGTTATTAATGTGCGAGACATTGTGGTATATTATTACCAATGTGTGAGACACTACGGTACATTATTGTCAATGTGTGCGACGATGCATTGTGTCTTGTCGATCATTCAAACACTTCGCTACATCCATGCTTATGTTTGCTTTCGTCATAGCCTTGAATGTTGCTCGAAATTACTTCCTATGTAGAAAATTTGTAAATAATTATTGCTAACTGACTGAAAAGGCCGATCTCAAATGAAAATGACAGGCCTTTACATTAAAACCAGTAAACGATGTAAAACAAAGTACTCATTCAGTGTATTACAATTGTTAACTAAATGTTTGCGTTAAAGTCTATCATTTCGCTGGCTCAATTTGATATTACTTTTTTATTTGTCCAATTCACCAGAATATTCCTCTGATGAAATCGCGAAACTGATATTTAATAAAATTAGCAAGCTGTTCAGCATTTAAATATTTAACAAGTTTTACCTGTGCATTACCGTGCTGTTGTTTTTGTCAATTATCCATGTAAAATATATTGGTACTTGGTTCATTCTAAGTGATATAGCGCGTATTGCCAATTCATGACAACATATATATTTAGGAACTTTGAAAAACGCAACAAAGAAATGTAGTTTTATTTTTTATTTGTCAAGTTATATTTCGAAATAGGCAGCCAATTTATTAAGTTGGGGTCACGCTTCAGTGCCTGGCTACACCTTTCTGTTGGCGGTATCAATGCGTGAATTCTGAGATAATTCTCATCTATGCAATTTGAGGCTCTGTGACCTGACTGACGGGGACAATTGCTTTAAAACAATATTGCTGTGCACTATTGAAAAAGACAAAATCTATGCAGTTGAAAAAATCCAATTCAACGAAGAAGTTAGGATGCCGAAAAAAGAAAGGTTTCAGGCTATAGGGGTGTTGATGAGAGGTGCTTCGCGTACAGCAGTAGCCAGATCAACAATTTGTCGTCTCGTAAGACGTCACGAAGAAATCAGATGGACACGCGATCGCACCAGAACATGCCAGCCGCGAGTAGCGACCGTGCATCAGGATCGTGAAATTCGTTTGCTATACCTCCGATTTTAAAGTGCTGTGGCTACAGCGGCTATTACGCCGGGTAGCCACAACCTTCGAATCAGCACAAAGGCCGTTTTTGCGACTCGTTCGTGAGTGCAACATTCGACCATACCGCGCCTGTGTTGGGCCTGTGTTAGATAACCGTAGACAGCATGTAAGGCGTCAGTGTTCACCAAACCACACAGGCAGACTTTGGCAACGGCACAATTGGAACCGCGTTGTGTTTAGCGATAAGTCACGTTTCCTGCTATTCCCCAATGATGCATGGCAACGCGTATACCTACGAATAGGGGAACGATATCACCATTCATGTATCCGCAAGATCGACAGATTTGAAGGTGGTTGCACCATGGTGTGGGGAGCGATAAAGTTCGGTTGGGAATCACGGCTCCTAATCATTGACGGCACTCCTACGGCTCAGCGATACCTAAGCACTGTGTTAGGAGGGGGAAGTTGTTCTACAGTGGCCGCCTTACTCGTCCGACATGAATCCCATCGAACACTTGTGGGATATCATGGACCGTAGAATAAAAACGCAAGCAGTACTGCGCCCAGCCTTCATCGAGAAATGGCATCGTATACCACAGTGGCATATGAACAGGCTCATCACGTTGATGGCCAGGAGGATAAATGCATTTATAAACGCGCGAGGTGCCCACACGAGTTACTAACATTTCCAATGCCTTCAAGTCCAAGAGTGCATGGCGAATCTTTGAAATGAGCAAGACATTTTGTTCAATGACGGCAAACTACAACCAATGTTCAAGAAAAAATCGTGTACTCAGAGAAGGACTTACAGCTGTGTTAATTTGAAAAATTTGATAAAATAGGTACAGTTCATATTGCTACATGATTTTTCTTTTTCACTTTTGCCTTTTTACTGTCCTTAATAAGCATGCGAAATTCAAGCGTAAAACATTGCAAAAAACTAATTGTTCAATTTCTCAGCTGACGTGTAGCATACTTGTACAATGCCCAATTAAAACGGACATACTGAAGGTTTGTGGAATAAATTGTTTTACATACATTGTATGGATCTAGTTTTAATTGTTATTATTGGGAGGAGCGCAGTGGCCAATTTGCTTTCTTTTTGATGCATTTATAAACCAATTTATCTGTTTGCTTATATACTGGTTGGCAATCGCATTTGTTATAATTTATTTTCTTTGTATTAACGAAGCAAGAAGAATGACTGCGCCTTTATAATCTCTTGTGTTTTCGCTGCTGGAAGTTACAAGGCTGTACATACCGACGCGCCGCATGAACTGCTGAAATACCTCAGGCTTTTCAATTCACAATCTCTCTCTCTCTCTCTCTACTGTCTTTCTTTATGATAAATAGCACAAATTTCACAAAAAAGCATATACCCAATTCAGCGAATCTTCTATGGACCGCCATTTCGATTTTCAGTAAGGGATAGCCCATTTCCTTTGCGTCACGCGCTATATCACTGCGCATGAATACGTCAACATCTTCCTCTTTGACGTCATGACGTTGTTTCAATTTCTTAATGCGCGGCTTTTTCGTCTTAAAAAAATAGAAACACGTTTTTAATGCTAAGTTAACATATAACTGATGGTTGGTAGGTATGCAATGTTAAACAATTATAGAATTCTAATGGAAAAAGCACCCAAAGATAATAGTCGTATTCGAAAGGATTCAGTAAAAATTGCTTATACCAGCTTATTATGATATGCTATGTTTTAATAATCAAAACATATGATTCAGTATCATAACAAAGCCAGTCGGGAATAAACGGTTTTGATGAGAGTCACAAAATGCAATATATTAGAAAAGTGTTTATAGGTAACTTTTCAATGGCACCTCATATAGTGTATATATCTCTAACACCTATATGGTTACATTACTAAACATTATTGTCGGTTTAAACGTTAAAAGAGGTAAAGTTAAATTGAAAATGAATCTTAAAATTGAACTGAAAGAAAATCCATGGCAGTGATACACGAATAATTCATTAGTGGTATTTTATTATAAAAATAAATGATTCAAATCTAGGATTTAGAGGACATATAAAATGATACAATACATGAAACCTGGCGCAAGAAAAATGATTAAAATCATAACGTCTAAAAATGCGGAGCTGATTTAAAGTATAGATTTGCCAAAAAAAAAAAAAGAAAGAAAAGAAAACACACACACACAAAACAAAAAAAAAGAGAAAGTAAAAAAAAGTTGACTCACGCCAGGGAGACAGTAGCGCTTGCGTATGTCTTTGACGTATTCGTCTCCTTTCTTCGTCAGTAAATAGCCACATTTAGGGAACCATCGCGCATGCTCCAACCATGGGTCGTCATTACGTTCCCAATTACGTAATCCTCCGTCACAGAAAAAGCACTTGACGTTATCACCTTGACCTGGAGATGATAATTACAAGATCAAGCTCAAACATAACTCTGCAGATATTAATAAAAACAATTGTCAGTTAAGTGTATTAAACAAAAAAGTGGTAATATCATGCAATGGTGCTGCATCGATTAAACAATTGCCATTTGGCTTCGCAACTTCGTTGGGTATTTCTGAGTTTCAAAACGACAAGTTGATCAGCAAATAGCCGTTCCATGATGCTATATGGCCGAGTCCTGAAGTTTTTATGCCGAGCTAGTTTTTTTCTTCTTCTTTTTTGCATATAAAACAGATATCACGAACGTGAACGGTTTTACTGAAACAATAGGTAAGTTCAAAAAGATAACATGAACTCTTCCAGCGCGGCACACATTTTTGTGGCCATGGCAATTAAACCACGGTCTACGATTGAACAAATCCTGTGCTCAAGGCCGTAGGCCGTGACGTAAGAAATGTCAGAGATTTATTCGCCGAAAGACATACAATGTTTAAAAGTAACCCTTATAGTTATTGAGGGAGCAACATTTTTTCATTAAAAAACGAAAGTTGCTTTTTTTCTTCTTTTTTTATGGGGTGGGGGGTAGGGGGTGGGGTGGGCGAGGGGGAGGCGGGCGTCTGGGATTTGATGTTTCTTTCATAAGCTAAGTGATATCAGTAACTCCGGCCAAAATCTATGCTACGAACCACACCCCTCCCCTGTCGCCTCCCTACACCCTTTCACCGAGTTGATTTCACAGAAATGTTGTCAACAAGTAATTGTAAATCATAAATAAACTTACAGCTGTTGTTTCCTTTATAGGGCACGACAGCATGCACATCCCAGCAAACATTAAGACGTCAGAATGACGTCGGGTCGACGTCGTGACCCGACGTTTCCGACGTCGGACTGACGTGCCGGTTTTGGTTGTATGTGAAATGGAACCGATGTCGGGTTTTCAACGTCAGAATGACGTCGGGTTCCGACCTAAATCCGACGTCGGAATTAAGTCGGTTTTAGGTTGTATATGAAATTGACGGATTCCGACCTGGAGCTGTCTAGAGTTATAGAATTAATAGATAATTAATTATTCAACTGCGGTTGTAAAATACATACGAAAGCATTTTCCATGTACATTTTTACAATCTAGGAAGAAAAACACCGACGCGCCATCAAAATTCTAAAATTTTCATGTAAAAATTACGTTTTTTCTTCCTCTTTTTCAAAATGACTTCCATTTCCGGTGAGCGATAATAATAATGTTAATCGCTTTTTGGTCGTTTTTGCAACGTCGGAATGACGTCTGAAAACCGACGTCACCTCGACGTCGGAATAAAGTCGGGTTTTGGGGTAATAGGTCAGAATATGGTTGTGAAGTCGTCGCGACCAAAATACAACCTTTTTTCAACCAAAAAAGACGTCGGTTGTTTGCTGGGATGCAGATATTTTTATGCACATGCCTAAGATATTTTCAATTTTTGAAAAAAAATCTGGATATGCTACTGAATGAGCCGATGTCAAAACATAAAACGAGTAGACATAACAAAGTCCATATAGCGACATCAGTTATACCCAAATAGTGTTAGTACCGACACAATTTTGGAGTTCTACTTTCGTTCTTTAAAGGAAAAATCGGTATTGAAGAATTGTCGAGTACAACGACAACACTTCTCTATCCCAACCATGTTATTGTAACCAGGATGCACTTGGTCTGTGTAAAGGAAATGTGTTTCCGTTTCAGTCTTTCCGCACTTCAAATGTTTTCCAACCCCGCCCCTTCCCTGTCTCCTGCAGCACCCCCCCCCCTCCCTCAGCACAGCTATTACCCCGTCTCCTGCATCCCTCCCTTCTCCCGCCTCCGGCAGCCCCCTGCCGCCCTATCTCGCGCAGCACTCCCCTTTCCCTGTCTCACGCAGCAACCCCCCCCCCCCCCATCCCCAGACTCCTTCAGCACCGCTCCTACCCCGTCTCCCGCAATATCCCCCCCTCCCTCAGCACTACCCAGTCTATAACAGCATCCCCTTCCTCGTTCCCCACAGCCCCCCCCCCCTCCCCCTGCCTCCCCGTCTCCCGCATCATTCCCTTCCCCGTCTCTCACAGCATCCCCGTGTCTCAATACATCTTGCGTATCGATCAAGTGCTTTTATCAGACCTGATTGAATTTCAAGTAATCTCTTCGTGTCAAATAACAGCCGTTTAAGTAGATGTCAGGCTGCTTTTCCTCGGGCAGGGGATCTCCGGTAGGAGGGGGAGGGGTTGGGGTGGGCACAGAGGGCACAGGGTTCATGTGGCAGCATGAACCAATCCTCACATTACACATCATTATTATTAATACTTTCCTGTGCAGCCATCTTTGTATGGATCTTAAGCAGAACCCCTGACACTTAATCAATTTGATCATGAAATAATCTCTGACAGAGGGTGGCGGAGAGGCCAATGAACTGTCATGGAAGATTTATTCCACTTCGAAGAACATGCTTTCAAAGCACTTTCCGCAAAGTGCTTCCCACTAATGTATAGATCAAGCCCCCCCCCCCCCCTCCCTCCACCCCCTTGACTGTTCAGTTTGCAATCAGCTTGACATGACATATCTGCATTAAACACTCAGTGCAAACTAGACGTTTCCGCGAAAATCACACAAGGAGCCACAAGAGATCGATACAGTTTAAAATTCAAAATTAAAAAAAAGCTTGTTAAAAGTCATGGCAAACTGTCATTTGCATCAAGACTTCTCATAACACAGCTTTTGGCATAATGCAGTGCCACAAACATAATGCAGATAAAACATCAATTTGCGGTTGCAACATTGAATCTAATTGTAATTTAATTTTGATTGGTCGCGCCACTGAATAACGTCTTTGATATAATAACGAATAGATGTTGAATAAACAGTAGCTAAACATTATACGAACATTAATATTTTCGTACACCCAAAATGAACAAAAATGAAAGAAACACTCATTGTCTACAACACATAGCACCGAGGCGCGATATACGCTCACTCGATGTCCACAGTACGTGGCGCACATGCGCAATATACGCTCACTCATTGTCTGCAGCACATAGCAAACAGGCGCGTTACACGCTCACACGCTGTCTACAACACATAGCACCCAGGCGCGATATACGCTCACTCGATGTCTACAGTACGTGGCGCACATGCGCAATATACGTTCACTCGTTGTCAGCAGCACATAACACACACGGGCGATATACGCTCACTCATTCTCTGCAGCCCATATCACACACGCGCGATAAACGTTCACTCATTCTCTGCAGCACATAGCAAACACGAGCGATAAACGTTCACTCATTCTCTGCAGCACATAGCACACACGAGCGATAAATGCTCACTCATTCTCTGCAGCACATAGCACACACGAGCGATAAACGCTCACTCATTCTCTGCAGCACATAGCACACACGAGCGATAAACGCTCACTCATTCTCTGCAGCACATAGCACACACGAGCGATGAACGCTCACTCATTCTCTGCAGCACATAGCACACACGAGCGATAAACGCTCACTCATTCTCTGCAGCACATAGCACACACGAGCGATAAACGCTCAATCATTCTCTGCAGCAAATCGGCCAACAGGCAGAGAGAGAGTAGATGACATGGGTGTGCCTTCACACACAGCCAGTTGCCAAATTTCAATATCCGTTTTTTTTCATACAAAATGCAAGTGGATTTCTAAAGAAATTAGTTGCACAAACTAGACATATTACAGTATGTTTTTGCGACATTTGGCCATCCTAGCCCCAGCCGTGTCAGGCTAGTGTGCTTGACAAGATGATGGCAGGAAAAAAAGGAATTATACGGAAAGACATGTCTTGTGTCATACGAATTCAATGAACTATGGAGAGTGAAGATCACCAGGTTCAACAACTGAACTGTCTAGACAGCTGGCTCAAAAAGTTATAACCAAGGTTGCTAACAATATAGCTGGGGAATTTTCTTAGTCTGTAGTAATAATACTTTATTGGAGGATGGCCAACGGTCTGATCGTACGAAACCATAACAAATACCAGTCCAAAAATGCTTATATAAGAGGGTCGCTATTTGTCTTTCTTGCAAATTGAAAATAGCTAATGTGTGGCCAGTTAAAAATGAATGAAAACGAAGAGGCTCTGATATATTAGTGATTCATCCCCGCCCCGCCCCCCCCCCCCCCAATCTTGTCGAGTTTGGAGGGGGTTGAAGTACTCTCTATTTTCGTTGCATGGGATGCTCAGAGAAGGAAATATCTAAATCTTTCTTGCCTCTTCGCCCTCACACTGCAAGTTTATTTTATTATTTGATCATGTTTGTAACAAAACACTGTTCAGAAAACAGGGTTTTTTAATATGTTGAGATCGGGATTTTTCAATTTGTTTTCATACGATTAAATTCTCGTCACCGAAAAGCACTCCATGCTACATATGACTTAAGCATGATTTTAATTTTATGCATATCTTTTAGAAAATAATAAATACCTATGTTGATAGTCAGCAAAAAACAAAACAAAAACAAAACAGATTGAATTAGAACTTAATGCCTGTCTGGGTCATGGACAGATTAACACATTTTTTGGTGGATTAAACTGTGAAGGCTGATTTTGCGGAACATCGCACATACCTCGGGTTTCATTACAAAATACACGATTAATTCAAGAGAGGTCGATCGTGTCAAAGTTATTTACGCTGTAATCAAGGATAGTCTGTAATTGTATAGATCTGCACTGGCACACACAGAAAAACACATACCAATTCATCATATCGGATAATTAGACCCTTTCACAGTGTGTTTGGTGCGTAAACCTTGGTTATAACGATTGACACAGGCAGGAGGGAAGGGGAGAATGATATATCGGTATGTCTCTGCGTCTGGCAGGAGAGGGGGAGGGTATGACACATCGGAAGTGTTATAACTCTGGTTAGAGAAGGATGAGGAGGGATATGACACATCGGAATGACTATAAGTCTGGCAGGAAAAGGTGGAGGGGGTATGACACATCGGAATGACTATGCGTCTGGTAGGAGAAGGAGGCGGAGTGGTATGACACATCGGAATGGCTATAAGTCTGGCAGGAAAAGGAGGAGGGGGTATGACACATCGGAATGACTATGCGTCTGGTAGGAGAAGGAGGGGGAGTGGTATGACACATCGGAATGGCTATAAGTCTGGCAGGAAAAGGAGGAGGGGGTATGACACATCGGAATGACTATGCGTCTGGTAGGAGAAGGAGGGGGAGTGGTATGACACATCGGAATGGCTATAAGTCTGGCAGGAAAAGGAGGAGGGGGTATGACACATCGGAATGACTATGCGTCTGGTAGGAGAAGGAGGGGGAGTGGTATGACACATCGGAATGGCTATAAGTCTGGCAGGAAAAGGAGGAGGGGGTATGACACATCGGAATGACTATGCGTCTGGTAGGAGAAGGAGGGGGAGTGGTATGACACATCGGAATGGCTATAAGTCTGGCAGGAAAAGGAGGAGGGGGTATGACACATCGGAATGACTATGCGTCTGGTAGGAGAAGGAGGCGGAGTGGTATGACACATCGGAATGGCTATAAGTCTGGCAGGAAAAGGAGGAGGGGGTATGACACATCGGAATGACTATGCGTCTGGTAGGAGAAGGAGGGGGAGTGGTATGACACATCGGAATGGCTATAAGTCTGGCAGGAAAAAGAAGTAGGGGGTATGACACATCGGAATGACTATGCGTCTGGTAGGAGAAGGAGGCGGAGTGGTATGACACATCGGAATGGCTATAAGTCTGGCAGGAAAAGGAGGAGGGGGTATGACACATCGGAATGACTATGCGTCTGGTAGGAGAAGGAGGGGGAGTGGTATGACACATCGGAATGACTATAAGTCTGGCAGGAAAAGGTGGAGGGGGTATGACACATCGGAATGACTATGCGTCTGGTAGGAGAAGGAGGGGGAGTGGTATGACACATCGGAATGGCTATAAGTCTGGCAGGAAAAGGAGGAGGGGGTATGACACATCGGAATGGCTATAAGTCTTGCAGGAAAAGGTGGAGGGGGTATGACACATCGAAATGACTATGCGTCTGGTTGGAGAAGGAGAAGGAGGGTATGACACATCGGAATGACTATGCGTCTGGTAGGAGAAGGAGGCGGAGTGGTATGACACATCGGAATGGCTATAAGTCTGGCAGGAAAAGGTGGAGGGGGTATGACACATCGAAATGACTATGCGTCTGGTTGGAGAAGGAGGAGGAGGGATATGACACATCGGAATGACTATGTGTCTGGTAGGAGAAGGAGGCGGAGTGGTATGACACATCGGAATGGCTATAAGTCTGGCAGGGAAAGGAGGAGGGGGTATGACACATCGGAATGACTATGCGTCTGGTAGGAGAAGGAGGGGGAGTGGTATGACACATCGGAATGGCTATAAGTCTGGCAGGAAAAGGAGGAGGGGTATGACACATCGGAATGGCTATAAGTCTGGTAGGAGAAGGAGGCGGAGTGGTATGACACATCGGAATGGCTATAAGTCTGGCAGGAAAAGGTGGAGGGGGTATGACACATCGAAATGACTATGCGTCTGGTAGGAGAAGGAGGGGGAGTGGTATGACACATCGGAATGGCTTTAAGTCTGGCAGGAAAAGGAGGAGGGGGTATGACACATCGGAATGGCTATAAGTCTGGCAGGAAAAGGTGGAGGGGGTATGACACATCGAAATGACTATGCGTCTGGTTGGAGAAGGAGAAGGAGGGGTATGACACATCCAAATGACTATGCGTCTGGTTGGAGAAGGAGAAGGATGGGTATGACACATCGAAATGACTATGTATCTGGTAGGAGAAGGAGGAGGAGGGTATGACACATTGGAATGGCTATAAGTCTGGTTGGAAAAGGAGGAGGAGGGATATGACACATCGGAATGACTATGTGTCTGGTAGGAGAAGGAGGAGGAGGAATATGACACATTGGAATGGCTATAAGTCTGGTTGGAGAAGGAGGAAGAGGGGTATGACACATCTTTATTTCTATAAGTCATGTTTGAGAAGGATGAGGAGGGGCACGACGCATCGGAATGACTATGTGTCTGGTAGGAGAGTTTTGAGGGAGAGTATCGGCATGCATATATTCTGTTGGTCTGTTCGCGGAGAAAGTTTTACTGGAAACCAAGTAAGCGATGCAATCAGGAAAGGTACAAAATGTTTCCGCTTTTTACATCTTGAGATCCGGTTTGCAGACGCTGCAAAAAATATTTTGTGGGAAATGAAGCCAAAAGTTATTCAATCGAAAATAACTTTAGTCCTACACAACATTGAAATAAAGTGCCGTTAGTCTTTTAATTGCCTCATGAAGTGGAGTTGCCTTTTCCATCTTTTGATGGATGCCGTTTCTATACTAGATCTTTCTTCGGGATGTGTGCAACAAAAGAAATCATGATTTCTTCAAAACGTTAGAATAGCATGAATCAATAAACAGTGAGCGATACTCAGAGCAGCTACTACTTATGCTCAACGGCTTCTAAGTGTCCATAACCAGTTTAAGTCTGAAGAGGATGGCTGGGCCGGAAATTCTCAAGTTGGACAAGCCGCGAATTAAGCTTTCACTCGTTCAATACTTTAGCTGAAAGCTAATCGTAGAAAATCGCATAGTCGACCATGCACTGTTTAAATAGGACAGACAGGACAGAAGAAATACTGAAATACAACTAAAAAATTTCTTATCTTCTGTAATCTCCTGTTAGAAAAATTTATTATCATCATGTCCAGGTATAACTGTGCTTAGGAGCATATTTTAAAACTCTAGAAATCTTAAACCTATAATGCTATAATGGCTCTCAAAGAGGTTCATAACTGCTGGCTACGCGCTTATTTATTTTGTGCCAATCGCTTCCAGTCATATATTGGACGACCATAACATCTCTCGGGGCGATCTAGTTTAGGGCATGCTCTTGTCAGAGACTTGTCACACCAAGAAAGAAAACTTAACTGTCCCGCTTCTATGGTGCAATGACGTCACGAAAGGGAACCTCTTTTGCATATAACGTATTGGGGTAAGACCCCACTGGGCTATGACAGAATGTGATGAGGTGAGACATTTTATCTTTAGTCTTTTAGTCAGCCCAGGTGTAGGTTCAAGAGGTGTGGGTGGTGTGAAAATAAGTCTAATTCGACTGAGACAGGATTTTCGGATGACAAGGGATGTGTCAAAACATCTCTATCTTGCATTTGGCACAACGGAACATGCGGGAGAGTCTAAGATCCTCTGTAACACATCTAAAAGGAAGGCTTGTGTGAGGAAGGCGTGGAGAGCTTACTCCAAAAGCAATGGTATTTCAAGATTGTGACCGCCCAGGAGACGATCTGGACAGGAACAGATGTACCAAGGTCTCATAATCGATATGGCGAACAGATCCAGGGTAGAGGAACCGGGAGTGTACCCTATTACCTTCTGAAACGACGCCGGAGCCATGCACCAATGCGTATGGATGACTTAATCTGCCCCCAAAGTTAAACCCGCCATGACAATGAGGTCGCCCACTAAGTTACGCACCACCAGGTGGATATAGTTTCTTTGGGAAACTTCAGGATCCAGCTGAGTCAACCTGGCACTCCTTGATATTTTTAAGTAGGCTACTGCTGCGGAATTGTCCAACGACAGCATCACGCACTGCCCATTTAAGGGACTAAACTGCATATTTATACCTGTTCACTTCTCACAGCACTTGTCAGTTTTTGTGATGGTTTCGAAGCTTCGGGGGCCTCGAATCTTACAGCATTTAACTCTTGAAATAAATCCCCTACCGCGCCTGGAAATCATCTGACTGCGCCTTCGCTTCTGTGTGACATCTTTCATTAATATTCCTTGGTCACCCCACCTCAACAGGAAAATAGGACACTTCAGGATACTCCTGCGATTTGCCCGGCAGATCAACCTTTGTAAAGAACCCACCGTATCTCGGGCTGAAATTGTCTTCAGTGCAACTTGCCCAAGTGGATCGTCTTTTCTTCGGAGCGAGGCACCACCACCAAAATTACGTCTTTTCATGCAGACTTACCTCCCACATCTGGAATTATGGTTCGAATACCCTGGTAGATCTTCTCCTGGCGTTATGTTGTGGGATAGTCCTCGGCTTGAGTAGATCCCACCACTTTCCTGTTTAGGAAAATCTTGTCTCGCTTAGGGAATTTCTCTGAATTGATTAGAGCAGGACACCTACCTTAATGACGTGACTAGTTACACAGTCTGACGATGGGAAATCTCTCGCTGTATATGCGCTAGATGCATGTCGCCCTGAGGTACCAGAATACTAACATGCCTTGTATTCGAGCCCATTGATGAAAACACAGATCTACATGCCGCAAAAAATATGTAAGTGCAAAATGTATCTACAGAGAGGTTGATTAGAAATCTTACATAGTTGCAATAATGAAAAAAATATGCGTACCTCTTTCAAACGATTATTTTCTTGAAAATACGGCTAGTTACCAGGACCAAGGAGAAAAAGAGAAGCCGAACGCGTTTACGTGATATGATCGCCATTCCTTTCTCAATGGCTTTGATCATTCATAAGGTGTGACAAAATTTACGGATTTTACTGATGTTTATCATGTCATAATTTCTGCACAGCAGCTTATATAAGGCCTATATTGCTTAACAACAAAAAGATGTGGTCAAAAATTGGTTGCAATTAAGTAGTTTATGTTTAAGGAAATATTATAGGATATTATACCCGTGAAAAAAAATCCTGCGTCTACAAATTCCTCAGGCGACCGCGTGGAATCACTAAAGAAGTTGACAAAGCTGTTGAGACGCTCCACTGTGGTGGCCATGTGCGGGTTGTAAGCTCTCTGCATCATGACGCCAATGATGCCTGAATCAATCTGTCCAACCAAGCGGTACGTCAATAAAGTACAGAAAAAATCAAGCGGTGGACTGAGTAAAATGCATCTTTATTTGATATTTCTTTTTTTTTGTTTTTTTTTTTAATTTCCAAATACGTATTTCCATTAAACTTTATTAACTGTCATTTATGTCATTTTATTATTTAAGCTGGCTTAGTCAATTCAAAAACAAATTGATTAATGAAAATTAAATGATCACTTTAATTTAATATATTTATTTAATAATTACTTCATCATTAACTGGTAGGTCTTTTCTCATGTGAATTCCGTTCATCGTGTTGACGCGAGGAATGTTGCCTGCAGCTTTAGGATCTTTGAGGAAAGGACAGGCCGGAAAGTGTTTCTTGTGCTCGTCCCTGGCGCGGTCCGTCGGTTCCCAGTTCCTCAGCACGCCCTTACAGAATGCACACTGTACCCGGTCCTCAGTGCCAAGGTAATAGAATCCGGCCTTGGCCATCTCTTCCGGGTGAGCTGCTGCACGATTTGGCCAATAAGTGTACGTATCGAGACGAATCTGCTCATCCGTAAAGTCAGGCATACCCAGGTTATTTTCAAGCTCTGGTGGGGAAGGAGGGACATTGTATGATGGGGGTGATGCCGACCAGTTGTTTTGCCCAGGTATTGCAGAGAGTGAAGCGGTATTGATGGCCCTAGAATTGTTGGATGCCCGTGCGGGACTGAATTCTGCGTTGTCTCTCTCCACGTTGCCATGACAACCAGTGGTGTTTGGAATGCTGTTTTGGAAAGTTGGTGATTCAGACTGCATTGTGCTAGGCGGTAGATGGTCTGAGTGGTTCGCAGTTAGGGCATTGTTCAGGTCACATGATTTCGATAACCTTGAAAATTCTTGCTTCATGTGTTTTGCCTCTTTGGGCAATTGTGCTTCATCGATAAAATAAGGGATATTTTCCTTTTCTCTGTTTGCTATAAAAGTGCATTTTGGGGACCGTTTCTTGTGTACTACAAGTGGATTTATATGGATCCCCATAGCTCCCAAGTCACTGACCCGTAATTTGCATTTAAAACACGCCACAACGTCGGAATGACCGGTGTAGTAAAATCCGGCATGGCTGAGTTTTGGAGCCGGTGTGTTGTAAGCACGTGGGCGCCTGTGAAATGTGGCCAGTCGCAACGCCTCATACTTCATCGATTCCTCTTCGGTTGGTATCAGACCAACTCGTAGCAGGTCAAAAAATGGTTGCAAAGACATTATAAATGACAGTACGCAAAAACTAAATGTATCCTTTTTTTGCAATGCCGTTGAATGTTCTGTTCTTTTTTAGTTTGTCTACTTGCGGTTTTGTATTAGGAGCAATTATCTGAAGCTGATGTGCACGTGAAATTACGATGACTCGCATGAAATTGTTAATTGAATGACCTGATGATTCATCGTAATCTGGGCTTTCGTCAAGACAAAAACCTGTGTTGTCACATCAGTCAACTGGATCTTTTTGTTTAGAGTTTCGGAAGTTACTTGTAGATTACAATTGTAGTCAGTGTCTGTAGTACCAATTGCAATTTGAGGAAAAGTTTGAAGGAAGCGAAAAGTATTTCATCATGACTCATGAATAGCCCTTGGCTCAGGCTCAAACCCAAAATCGTTCTGTGTGGTAGGCGTGTCGCATAGGACTGAAAACTCTTGCTCAAAGCTTTCAGCAATAATACAGAAATCAGAAGCGGTTGACGGAGCTTTGTGAGATTTGTTGTTATTTCCTAAGGAATTAATGCCTTTAACAAAACGATTACCAAAAGCAGTTTCCATGGCTGACAGCCATGCTGGTAAAGCATCTGTAAAAAACAACGAATATTTGTATTTTTATAGCAACAGAAGGTTTTGAGATAGATGTTTTTTGTCCAGTTTTGATTTTGTTTCCCAGAAATGGCCGTTCCAAATTCAACAGAAACATTAAACAATGATCTGAATTAGAATGGAGTACAAAGCTGTCCAGCCATCCTTTAACCACAAAACAAAGTGCAAAATGGGCATTTGGTCATTTGGATATGTAGTAACAACGTCATTTCGTTGCAGTTCTGAACGTCTGTAATATTGATCGTTGTAGAGGATGGTTCTGTGAGATATAAAACTCCACTGCGACCGCTGGTGGTGAGGGCGGGAGCAGTCACGTACAAGCTGTTATCATGCGTGTCCAAGACTTTTTAAAACAACCCCTCAGCAAGGAGTGCTAAGTTTCCAATAACACCCCGTTTTAACCAAACGCGGAGTGAAGTTTCGAATGAACAACTTTTGTAAGAAACTGCACTGAAGTAATGAAAGAAAATCACTCCTAATATTTTTCAACTAAATTTGCTCTTGGAGTGGACAATAAATCTAATAACAGGTCATTGTTTCATTAAATAGTAAAAGCTAGTAGGTCTTATATTAGAATGCTAGATGTTAGTTAAATGTTGAACTATCTAGAAAAATAGCTGATAAGTTTTGCAATTCAAACAACATAAGATAGTGAAGTTAAACCGATATCCTTGTGACGTCTGAATGCATATAGCCTTTGTTGTTTTTAGGTCCTTTTATACCGGATTTGCAGTGTCAGTTCTGTTTTAGAAATGACATGGCGTTGAATTGTGCAAACTAACATCTTTGTTGAGTCTTTGCGTGGTATTTAGACCAGCCAACTTCATCGAGCTGGTCTCTTCACATCATAGAGGGGTATCTAGCGTCTGTATGTGCGAAGGAACGTATGCACGCATGTAAATTGTACTTAAAATGCCTCTTATCCTTCAGTTTTGATAGGATTCCTTTAACATCATGTACGAATGTTCTCTAAGTAGGCTTATCTTAAAAAATTACTTTTTTATCAATCCGACAAGACTCTGGTCAAATGAGTGTCATTTAATGTTTTTGTTTCACAGTTTTCAAAACACTTCTTTTCTCACAACTTTAATCCGAATGTCTTCAAATTTAGCACAAATGTGTACCTTTGCTGGCAATCCATAAAAAATGATCAAATGCGATATCGCATCTTTTAAATTTATTGGAAGCCAAATTTCAAAATTCTTCTTCTTCCACAGTTTGGATCACATTTCTTTCAAATTTTGTTCCAATATTTACTGGACATCCCCTCTTGCAATTTGCAGTACTTTTTAATTTGTTGGCAGACATTTTTCCAAAGTGTTTTCCCACAAATTTGAATCAGATTGCTTTGTTTTGAATTTTGAATAAATGTTCACCAGCCTGTCTTCTAAAGTTTCTTTTTGGGCGGTCGACCAAAATTAACGAAATTGATGCAAATTTTGCAAAGAGGGATTTTTCTTACAGAACTTTTATCGGACTGCCTTCAAATTTGCATAAATGTTCACCAGGATATCTTCTATCGAAAATAATTTTTTTGGCTAAATGAGTCGGGGGAGGTATTTATAATTTGTTTGAGAAACAATTTTCAAAATGCTTCTACTCCCACAACTAGGATCAGATTACCTTTACATTTTGCGCGAATGTTCACTGGGTAGGCCTCTCTTGAAATTTTTTTGCGATCTACCAAATACTGACAAAAGATTGTGCATTTTTTAAATTACTGGCAGCCACTTTTCCAAAGACATTTTATTGCACGATTTTCACCGATTTGCCTTCATAGTTTGTTTAAATTTTCACTAGGTTGTCTTCTCTTGAGAAGTTTCTTTTAAGGTGTTCCTTCAATAAGTTGTTTAAATAGGGGGTATTCATAATTTGTTGGATGCCAGTTTTTTAAATGCTTCTTTTCCAACAATTTTGATTGGATTGCCTTCAGTTTTTTTCTATGAAAAGGTACTTTTTGTGAACCGCCGGAAATTGGTAAAATCGAGGGAAGCATTAAAAAATTTTATATCCCATTTTCAAAATGTTCTTCTCCCACTTTTTTACTGGTTTTCTTAAAAATTTTGTACGAATTTTCAATTTTCAGTAATACCACTTTTTGGCTACAATACAAGCCTATTGGTACTTGATTCTCTAGATCTCGGCTTATCATAATTGCCCTCTACATTCTTATTATTCATCAGCACCACTTACCTTGATTTTACACTTCATCTGTACCTCTTCATTTTTAAGAGCGCAAGAGGTTCCGAAAATTTTCTAGGCAGTCACCTAAAACATAAACGGCATTTCTATCTGTCTATCCGAGTGCTGTTACACAAACGTGACTTACAGCTTAACACAGCTTAACAGACTGAATTGGAGTTTATGCAGTACAACCGCCGGAGAGTGGAAAAACTTAAGAAAAGGTAAAATCGTAGACCTCAACTACGAGAGGTGGCACATAACCTGAAACCAAGTGAATGGTAGAGAGAGAGAGAGAGCGCAAAGAATCAAACGATGTGGAAAGGTAAAGCACAACCGAGGGAGGCGACACATAGCCTGAAAAAGGTGGAGTGGTCCGAAAACAGGTGGAGTGGCAGAGGGAGCATAAAGCCTTGGGAGAGATTAAAAGGTAGAGCACAACCGAAGCAGGCAGCACGTAGCCTGAAAAAGGTGGGGTAGTAGAGCACAACTACGAGAGGGGCACATAGTCCGAAAACAGGTGACACGGTACAGGAACCAGAAGCGTACAAAACAGTTGGAACGATGTAGCACAAGCCAGATAGGAAAACTTAGTCTGAATTTATTTATGAATGAAAATCGATTTAGAAATCAAAATCAAGCTAAAGCACAAGATAAGGGCTCGATTTTTGAGTGTTATTTGCGAGTGGTGACAGATAATGTTAATAAGAACAAATGGAACTGTTTCTGTTTGCAAACTGTCCAACCCAGTAACGCCTGTGAAGTTCCGAATAGTTTATATATGTCAGTGACTGATATTGTCAGAGAAACTAATTGAATAATATTACTTATCGAAATTAAAAATCAAGACATAAAGGGAACATAATTGTTCTCTACAATATCAACAACAGATCATTTAGTAAACTATTTCAGTGTAATGAAATTGATTTTTTTGTTCATAATCTATCTACAGTTCTAAGAAAAAACGGGTTGACATGTTTCATTCACAACACAGTTTCCTGAAAATTTATTTATAACCCAATAACATAAAAACAAAATATTGAATAGATACTCATAAGACTGCTTCCTTATTCCAAAATTCTCGTGTACAGTGTTATGTGCACTGTCGACATAGAAGCTAGACCCAGTGTAAGCTCGGCACAGTCGGAAAAGCTGCTTGAAACGGCGATATTAGACTTGTTGAAAGGTTCAATGGCTATTATGCTGATTACAGACTAGTAGACTACATTCATTAACATGATCACTTTAGTATGAATGTCCAAGCAAGTGAGACTAAATTATCAAGTTACAGTATTCTTTAATATTTACCCTACACAAGGTAGCTATCTACACATGTCTCTTCATAAAATCGGCACCCAGATTGTCTCCACCTCTTATATACTCAACCCTGCCCAAAGCATAGCTGTGTGGTTGTGTAACCTGACCTTCTGTAGGTAAGTTACAGATTGGTTTGCAAAACAAACTCTTTAACGAACAGGTAGACCTTGATTTTGATTATTACCCACAAGACTTCTAAACATTCTCTCTCCATAATGGAATAGTTACGTTCTCCTGGATGCAACTTTTTTACTTTTTACTGAAATCTGCAAAAACGTACAGCATACCCTTGTGTTCTTGGAAAGCACTGCTCCTAATTCTATACCTGAGGCATTTGTTAGCATCACACACCAGTTCCGAACATCTAGTGACTTCACTACAGTGTCTTGCTTCTTGCTTCAGGTCTTGGAATAACTCTCCATGCGATTCTTCCCATTTTAAACTATCTGGTTGATTTTTCAGCAATTCGTGTTGCCTCTCGAATTCGGATCACTTTTTCTTCTCGTGTCATTAGCATTCCTGATACAATCCGATGTTCCATAAACTCTGTGTTTGTCTTCCGCGAAAGAAATACTTTGTAGAGTTTACTCTCACACCATCTTCTGGTATTTTCCAGAATAAACAACCGTGACGTCAGCTGTTCTTTCCATGTGATGGTGTGTGCAAGAGCATCATCCAGGAAGATGCCGATACTTTTGGCTTCTTTCAGCAGCTACCTCCTCACTCTCGAGTACGTTGTTCCTGGGAAAAAGGTCCGAAAAACATCACCAGGTACTGATAATGACCAAAGGGTATTGAAAATGCTTCATTTCTTTTGATTTGTCATCCAGTAGAACCTTACAATACCCTTTACCAAAATCAAGTGTGAAGAACTTATTGCTTTCATATTTGGCATAGGTAACGCCAATATCTGATGTGCTCTCACAATAGAATCGAGCGAGTTTTTTTGTCGGTCTCATGTCCGTACAACATTATGCAGTTCAATCCTTTTACTTGACCATTTCAATAGGTGAAGAATAAGGTGAATCAAGTGGCCCAACGATTTCCTTTTCAGGCGTGCTTTGAATTCTTTCTCAGCATCTTCATACATGGCGTAATATCCTGGATATGACTTGCTCTTATTGACTCCTTGTCCGTCGTATTATTTTGTGTTCTGCAAGGTTTGTTGCTCAACGTGTAGATGACAAAATGTCGCGATACTCTTTGATAAGGTCAAAGATTTTTTTGTTGTTTGGTTATCTCAGGGTTGATGTTAACATTTCCTCGCTTCTAATTTTGCAAATGTATCTTCAATAGGCCATAGGTAGTGCCTAAGCATGTCGATGTCATATATTAACCAGTTCCGGTAATTCAATTGAGTAGTTATTGAGGCTTACTTTTCTTTCACTATGTAAGGTCCTTTCCATTTCATGAAAATTTTATTATCCATTTGTAGCGGCGTGAGAACTTCATCCTCAGCTTTCAATTGTCTTGTCAAAAAATATTTTTCTGATGCACTTGAGCCTTTTTAGTTCTTCGAAACATGGTTCGTGGTAAGGTTGCTTTTTAATATATTTGTAGCAAACGTTAGGTTTCTTTATGATATCATATGTAAAATGTCGCTAAGATTTTAAGAGGAATTTCAGTTTCAACTGAACATCTAAAGCATCTAAAACAAAGATGGTGTTAATTTTTCTGTAATATAGTGGCTTTGGGGCGCGGAGTTGCTACATCCATCATGGTTATATGTACTACTGATTCTGCTGATGCTGGATAAAGTGGTCAAGGTAGATCTACTGCTTTTTGTAAAAAATATGCTTTTATCTTTTATTATTTTTATTTTATGTGCCAAGATTAAATAACATGACAGATTCCTTTCTTGTATGCAATTTACAGCTATCAAAGGTGTGGATGAGTTTCTTATATGTCTGTGGTATTGTGACATAAAATGATTATACATCGTTAAGTGCAATCTACTAATCTACGAAGATTGCATTTGGTAGTTAAATGCAATTAGCAACAACTGCAAATAAAACAGTAAAATATTTGTATTTCAGAGTAGTTCGGAGTAGTTTAATACATTGATCGTATACTTGTATTTAAGAAGCCAAGAACTGTAGTTTTAAGTTGGAAATTTAATAGAATTTCGCAGCTGTAGTTTGATATTGAATATTGATAGGTTAAAATAGAAAAATAGCAGTAATTTATTATTTAGAGGCAAAAAATAGAATAAAATATTGCAGAATAGTCTGACAATACTTCAAATAAAAATTGGATAAAAATTGTGATTTCTTTTACATAAATTTAGGGAATTGTCCTATTCACAGAAGTCCGTGCTGTAACAGTTCCAATGCAACAATTGTCCTAGACCTGTGTGACACAAGGCAAAGGCTAATATCTGGTGTCCGTGAGAAACGTACAGTAAAATTTTGTTGACTGAGAAAATTTGGCACGATTAGCAAGGTATCACTCAGGGAATGCAATAATATGTTAATGTAACGATTACAAATAAGATTCTGTAGCATGAAAACATTCATGCTATACTGATGATGTGAATAAAGCCCGTTTAATCAGGGATGTAAATAATTATCCTAAACTCAAACAAGCGCTCTCAAACGTTATCAGATGAATGAAGAACACCAACTCAGTTCATTACAAGGATATCCAGAATTAAGAAAGACTTCAACCTCCTAAAGGATTTATTAATTGTTATATTCAAGCCAAAAATGAGCGAATGAATTTTGAAAGAGGACGACTAAGGATACTACACTATGGTAAGCCAAACAGGTAAATCAAAATTGATTGAAACTACAACAACAACATCTTTGAACAAAATAGGAGGATTGCAGTACCGAGTCATTTACTCAATGGAAACACTAACCTCCCGTGATGCTGCTATCATAATATGCCACTAGCCACTGTAAAAAGATAACATCTGCTGCTGTGTGCCCGTACATTTAGAAATGTGGATGACTTAATGAGGGTGAAACACCTTGCTTATGAGACAAGAAACAAAAGTCGTACCTTAATATGTATATATATACCTATTCCATGTTCATTTGTCATCTTTTGTTCTCTTATTTATTACTCCCCATTTGCTTTTGTCCTGAAATCGTTGTTAAGTTAAAACTCTGAACAGCGTTGACTTTATTTGATCTTCATACCTGACCTAATTTGATCAAGTGTCTATTATTGACACTGTTTTTATCAAAACATTGTCCTAACGATATTTAATCAATAGTTAACTTGGTTATATGCAAATGTAAAAGAGTGCACATATGCATATAAGATAAAATACTTTTGCGCCCTAATATATTAACTATTCTATTAACGTGTCATTACATTACACATTAGCTGTTCACAATGCCGAATAATTCCTGTATACCTTTTAGTATTAAACATTCAGTAGCAGCGGTCCCAGGTATGCATGTATTATTCGCTTTCTGTTATAAAATGGAATACAGCGGAATATGTTTTATTAAACGATTTGCTAAATAGTTGTTGTTAAAATGTTAAAAAGTTATTCAAAAGTAAATAATGTCTTAAAATACAACATATAAGTCGAATAATTCACATATAAACTCCTAGTTGATTAAAAAGAATGAAATGTTAATGCAGTAATTACGTTAGCACAATTACCGCTGGCGATATGTCATTCCACACTTGTGGTAATTGATTATTGGTTAATAATCAAAGGTTTCTCCGGGTGATGCTAGATCTAGGAATGCTTGCTAACTGTTTCACAGCAGACTGTTACTGGCTTAACAGTTACTCAAATACGGAAGCGGCACTTTATCTTTGGTAAGAAATCTCCCCATGCCTGTGTGAAAAGTTTTAGGGATAATCATTACAGAAGGAATTCACACTTTACCTATACCTAATGCTTTTAGGTATGTTTTTTTACATGTGACAACAGTATCATTCCCGTGAAAAGAATACGTAAGAACATTGAAATAGTGTTCCTAAACGTATTGTCAAATTAGTTTTAGTCTATAACTTTTTAATCTATAACGTTTCTTTTTCCATCGAAATATTTCTTGCAAGTACAATGATTTGAATTGCTTGTTTTTAGACGTAGTATGGTCAGATTTCTTACCAATGATATTAACACTTTATTTAGTATCATTTTCAGAACTTTGTTAATACAGTTTATTAAAATAAATACTTTGAAATAAACGTTTTCTTTAATCTTTTTGGTCGGCAAACTAGTAGGCATGTCTTTGATTGATTTGTTTATGAAAAACGTGCATTAAGCTCAACTCAAGTAAACAGAAATTGATTCTCACATAGAAAAGTTACTGTTTGAACTGTCCATAATGGGGCCTTCATGTAATTAAAATAAATGCTTTTACATACATGTTTGATTCTTTGTGGCCGGCATACTAGTGAGTAAGTCTTTGTCTGACATTTTATGAAAAACGCGTATTAATTTCAGTTAGAATAAACAAAAAGCTGTTTCTCACAGAGACAATTTACTGTTTGAACTGTCCATAATGGTGCCTTAAATCTGTCAATCATATCTTGAGCAATTTATTGGTAGTATCGTTTTAAATGTGTACGTTTCTGTGACATCACTACTGGCGCTTTCCACGAAGTAATCATAAGAAGCGTTGATGAGAAGTACATTTACGATATCCACAATAACTCTGAAACTATAACAAACGTTTACATTCTGTTTGGAATAGATTGCACATGCATACCTTTAGAGTGATGCTGTATGTCCAAGTGACAGGGTACAGCCTCTACCCTTTCACCTATTTTACTCCGCCCCATACTCCACAGTTTCCCGCAGATTTTATACGATTTATTTTAAGAAACATATCAGGTTAATACAAGGAAGATTCAAAATCCGCGTTCACGTGATAAATGATATAAATCAGCCATTGTTAAAATTGTGTATTATATTCTTGGAATGCTTATAGCCTCATTTCGTAGGGCTCTTAAGTATAATTTTGTCGCTGAACATTTATTAATTCTAGTTTAATTGTCTTCACCAGTATTTTAATCTGCCACTCGTAAGTATTGACTATCATCACATATGATAAAAATGACAAAGCAGTACTTCAACGTCAGCTAAATTAATAAACGAACCAGAGTACATCGTTGTCTGTCTCCTCGTTAATCTGTCAAATCAAATGGGACACGCCAATACCCTCTGAAGCGGTGGGTGCTGATTTTAAATTAAGTAGCTAAACAAAAGAAGGTATCAACGATGAACTGACATAAGTGTGTAGGTAATGTCTCATAAACCAAAAAAAAAACGTAATGACATTTATTAACACTCACTCAGTTGTAACAAAAGAGGTCCGAACCTAGATGTTTGAAGCATGTTCCGGGTTTGCAAAGCATGTGCAGTGTATCAAACAAGGTCTGCCTCCTAGACAACATGGCCATATTTTTACAGTCTTATGTCTTATGAGACATTTAGAAGTGGATTAAGTAAGTATAGCATAAATATTCTGATTTTTGCCGTTACATGCCACAGAATACTATTTCAGTTTCAGTTTATTAATTTTGTAAAAAAAAAACGTGTTCTGTTTATTTATCGGTTTAAATTTTTACGCTATCAATTTGCACGAAATATTTTAATTCAAGTTTGATACATTGTTACGTTCTAAATGACTTCGCGGAAATCCAGTGCTGTAATTGGATAATTTGATGCATGTGCACGTAACAGGGAGGTATAGCCTTTATCCTTTCGCTTGTTTTACTCCACCAAACACTTCATATTTTATACCATTAATTTTAAAAACATCTCACCTTTACATTTTAGAACGTTTTGTAAACGCATATTTCTAAGAGGTCGGTTGAATGAATATAAGTACGTGGAACGCACCCAAATGATGAATTGGGTTATTAAAATATCTCACCATTGTATTTTCAGCATTGTATAACGTTCATACTTCTACAGTGCTAGTAAAGTTTTGTCAATATCTTGCAATCAATTCAAGTATGTTATCGGTTACTTCTCGACTGAGCACCCATGTCAGCTGATATGTAATAACTTTAAAACAGTTACTAAATCAATAGTTAAAATCGATAGTTAAATCAGCAGCTCTCAGTGGCGCAGTGGATTTACAAAAGTACTTATGACTGGTGACAATAGAACAATGATCTAAATATGTGATCTGGACAGTTCAAAGGACGCCTGAAGAAGGTACAAAAGAGGTCTGAATGTGCCCAAGTACCTTCCAGACAGTTCCAAGTGCAACCAGAGCATGGATAGTGGAGGGCAAAATATGTGGCTGTGAGTTTAATTCTATTTTTATTTTGATGAACATGAACCCGTTTTTGTCACTTCGATGGGAGATCGATCTTACCCTCTTATCCTTGCCATGTCCAACTGCGCCACCAGCGCAAACGTACCAGATGTAAGGTAACATAACACTACTTAGTCCTTTCAACATTGCGGTGGACAGAAAATTCAGATTTCTTAAACAGAATTTGACAGATAATATAAAACGCTTAACAATAGTATATAATACTTAACGGATAATATATAATAATATATAATACTTATATAATAATAATATATAATACTTATATAATAATAATAAATAATACTTAACGGACATTGTGAAGAAGGGGACAAGGATCCCTTGGTGGTAGCTTACAGGGATAATTTTGTGCTAAAAAACCTTCATTTTTATACTTGGAACAAGAGACATTATGTTATGGTGCCAGTTTATGATTTATTTTTAGCTAGTCAGTTTCACTCTGTTTTTTTTTTTTCGTTATGCGATTTACACAATCCAGGTTTAAAATTAATACTAATTTTTCTGATAATGAGCCTTGTTAAATTCGTTTTTGACCCTTGATTTGTGCCAAAGAGTAATTTATTGTCCAACTATATGTAGAAGTACATGTTGACATCCCTATTGGAAGGGAAATAAGCCTTTATCATGATTCCATTATCCAGTTGATCCACTAGGCACGTCCAGGTGAGAGATCGCACCTTTGGTCATTTCACTTTTGAGAGGTCGACGAACCTTACAAACATGAGTGCTTTATATAACACACTCCAAAAAAAAAAATAAAAAAATAAATATACAAATAAAAATTAAAAAAAAAACACGCAGATTAGGAGTGTAAAAAGCATGTTAATGGCTTCGAAACTAACTTAGTTTCAGTTTTGTCTTTTTCTTTCTCTTCGTAGGCGGTTCTTAAAAGCAAAATTGATTTCCAATTTTCACTTTATCTCAGCTTAACTTTTTCCTCTCTATTTTTAACTTCATCAAGCAAAAATTTAGTGTCTAGTCCAACATGTTTGCGGCTTTTCAATGATAGATATTTTTTGCTAAAAAACTTTAAATTTTCTTGAGTGTTCCAGTAAACATTTTAACGTCGACCCACATTCTGACGTCCATCCACATTCCGACGTCGACCCACATTCTGACGGCGACCCACATTCTGACTTCGACCCCCATTCTGACGTAAAGCTACATATTGACGTCGACCCACATTCTGACGTCGCCCAACATTCTGACGTCGACCCACATTCTGACGTCGCCTCACATTCTGACGTCGACCCACATTCTGACGGCGACCCACATTCTGACGGCGACCCACATTCTGAAGTAAATCAACAATTTGACGTCGCCTCACATTCTGACTTCGATCCACATTCTGACGTAAACCTACATTTTGACGTCGACCCACATTCTGATGTCGACCCACATTCTGATGTCGACCCACATTCTGACGTCGACCCACATTCTGACGTCGATCCACATTCTGACGTTAACCCACATTCTGACGTCGAAGTCGAGGTTGTGACCTCGAACCAATCTGGTTTTAATTTGGCTGTGATTGGTCATGATCATAGATCGATGTTAAATCAAAAATCTTTGACACAGGGATGAATAAAGACGTGCAAAAATCGATCTTGTACAAAATTTGAAAAAAATGACGTTGTATAGACGATGGGGCTGCAACCAAACAACAGCCTCATATTATCACTCACCGGAAATGGAAGCCATGACAGGTCACTTCCAAAATCGGGGCCTAAAAAGGATAGTTTCAGAAGTGTGCATTTGAAAAGTATATAATAATATATAATATTCACGAAAATTGACGTAATACATATCCTACGTTCGGATGGCCCAAGGGTGACCAGGACACGTTATCATTGTCACTCTTTAAGTGACGATTTCTCGAAACGATATCTATTCAACGTTGATGGAACGTTGCAATGTTTAGTGGATAAATTTATCTTCTGAAAGACCTATTGTGATTCGACTTGTGACGCCTTTATGATGTATGTGGAAGGTCGAATGTTTTCTGGGTGTGTGGGTCCGGCGGACACCCATTGTCCCACATTAGATATTTAATGTATATATAATATATATTTAATAGATATATTAGTGTAGCCAGAACGCTCGCCACCGTAATCATAAAATGAAAACTAGACTGGCACCCCCAGGAGTTGCAGTGCTGAATGAAATTTATCCCCCACACCCTTTATTTAACAAAATTGTCATTTCGCGCAGATTTGGCCCCCAAATTACCCTCTTTCATGCTTTTTATTTATTTTTTTTTATTTGTTTTTTTTTTTTGGAACATCTTTTCTCAATCCATCCTCCCCGGGTTGTCATTAAATGTTTAGCATTCAGAATGCCAGCCACTACACAACTATCTTCAATAACCCATCATTAAATTTCCTTAAAAAAGTGAAGTGAAGAATTTGTATTTGGTATTTATAGACAGAAATCGCTAGCACAAGTTCATTACACAAAACTTCAAGCTGTTCATCACAAGCTGTTCATCAAATATGACTGAAAAATTGTTTAAGTTCATACACTCATCACGGCCTAACCCAGAAGCCGATTTCGGTCAAAAGAGGAGGTGCACATCTTTATTATATATATAACCACTTCCAATAGCTTTGAAATTTATAGACAGCAATCGCTAGCACAAGTTCATTACACAAAACTTCAAGCTGTTCATTTAATATGACTGAAAAATTGCCTAAGCTCAGACGCTCATGGGGCTTCTAAAACAGTGACGTCATTATTTTAGAATCGCAATGAGTGTTCTGGAACAGGTAATTGTTAAAGCGCGCGCCCGTGTCAATGACGTCATCATGACCTTATAATGACGTCATCATCATGACGTCATCATGACGTAATAATGACGTCATGATGATGTTATGACGTCATAAGACAGTCCTAAGCAGCATAATCCTGAGTCACCTGTCATTCATCATGACGTCATTAGTCACGTGACCTGTCAATCATGTGTCGCGTGACCTGTAAATCATGTGTCATGTGATTCCAACCGCATATGAAGAATATTTTCCCGCTCATTAACCTTCTGGCCTGAATGGCTCAGTTGGTAGAGCAGAGGACCCGTAAGCGGAAGCATGATCTGAAGGTCGGTGGTTCGAACCCGCCCTCGGGCATCACTTTTACCTTCTGGGTCCTCAATCTAAGAACACTCCACCCCGGTCCTCAATCTTAGAAAACCCCCCCGGGTCCTCAATCTTAGAAGACTCCCCCGGGTCCTCAATCTAAGGACACCCCCGGGTCCTCAATCTAAGGACACCCCCCTAGGATGTGATTCAACACTCGTATAAGAGCACATTGTGTGTGCACATATGCATCCTTCATGCTCTGGCTGTTGTTGGATACACATGGAAAAAAGTGAAAACAGTTGCTCTTACCTGTTGTGCTGTTGAAGAACAAGTGAAGGATTGACTGGAATACACATAGGAGACGAAGTGAAACATTGTCTATTCTTTGGAAAAGGGAAGTGAAAATTGGAGACATGGAGACGAATTGGCAAAACAGTCGTGGTAAGTTTTTTTTGTAATATTTCAATTTTTTGTCACACTATGTAACATTATGTAACATTATGTAACACTATGTCACATTATGTAACATTATGAAACTGTAACATTTTGGGGGTAACATCATGTAACACTATATAACATTATGTAACACTTTGTAACACTGTGTAACATTGTGTAACACTATGTAACAATATGTTACACAATGTAACATAATGTAACATAATGTAACATTATGTAGCACAATGTAACATAATGTAACACTATGCAGCAATATTAAACATTGTGTAACATGTGACATTATGAAACTGTAACATTTTTTGGGTAGCATCATGTAACACAATGGAACATTATGTAACACTATGTAACACTATGTAACTTTATGTATCACTATGTAACACAATGTAACATAATGTCACATTATGTAACATTATGTAGCACAATGTAACATAATGCAACACTATGTAACACTATGTAACATTAGGTAACACTGTGTAACATTATGTAACACAATGTAACATTGTGTAACATAGTGTAACATAATGTAACACTGTGTAGAACTGTGTAACATTATGTATCACTGTGTAACATAATGTAATATAATGTAACATCATGTGACACTATGTGATTATGTGACATTTCAATTTTTTGTCACACTATGTAACATCATGTAGCATCATGTAACATTATGTAACATTATGTAGCATTATGTAACATTGTGTAACATTATATAACACTATGTAACATAATCTGACACTGTATAACATAATGTAACATCATGTGACACTATGTGACTATGCAACATCATGGCTATATGACTATGTAATTGCTATGTGAACATAATTAGTCTAACGTATGTATGTCATTATCAGATCGTTCAATAGACAATCCGTGATGGCTCACTTTGTAGAACAGACGGCTAGCAACCTGAGAGTTGTGGGATCGATCCCACATCGGGGCAAACTTTTTTTTTGGTTTTTGGTTTTTTGTTCACTTTTGTGACTCTGTGACATTATGTGACTCTGTGACTCAATGACTTATTTTTAACATAATAGCTATATTTATATGTCTATTTTCACTATTATTATGACAATATTTAATTAGTCATATTTCAATGGTTCTAACCACACACACACACACAGACACACACACACAGCATAGGAATAAGTATATGAAAGGTCTCAGAGTGTGGGGAAAACCGATCGATAAAATTTAGAGTGCACTCGTTCAGAGTGTGGGGGAAAACCGATCGATAAAATTTAGAGTGCACTCGTTCAGAGTGTGGGGGAAAACCGATCGAAAAATTTCAGAGTGCACTCGTACAGAGTGTCGGGGAAAACCGATCGATAAATTTCAGAGTGCACTCGTACAGAGTGTGGGGGGACACCGATCGATAAATTTCAGAGTGCACTCGTACAGAGTGTGGGGGAAAACCGATCGATAAATTTCAGAGTGCACTCGTGCAGAGCGTGGGAACGATCAATAAATTCGAGAAGGAATCGGATTTTCCCTATGTTAAGCCCAATGTTATGCTTTAGGTTATAGTAGTTGGATCATGACACTTCTAACGCACATTTAACAAATGTAGTTTTTGATAATATATAATACATAAAATAAGTTTTAGCATTTCACCATGCTACTTATTCAAATGTTCTAAAGCTATAGTAGTGTGAAAATGACACTTCTAAAGCACATTTAAAAAATTTAGTTTTTAATAACATATAATATATAACATAAGTTTTAGCATTTTACTAAGCTACTTATTCGAATGTTCTAAAGTTATAGTAGTGTGAAAATTACACTTCTAAAGCACATTTAACAAATTTAGTTTTTAATAACATAAAATATATAACATAGGTTTTAGCATTTTACTAAGCTACTTATTCGAATGTTCTAAAGTTATAGTAGTGTGAAAATGATGCTTCGAAACCAAATTTAACAAATTTAGTTTTTAATAACATATAATATATAAAATAGGTTTTCGCATTTTACCAAGCTACTTATTCAAATGTTCTTACGTTAGAGTAGTAGGAGAATGGTGGTTCTAGACCCATTTATAAGCATGGACTAAAACAACTGTTTATGAGACTGTTCAACTATACCCAGCGTCTACAACAAAGCCAACATTATCAAAAGATTTTAGAGGACTTTAATTACTTTGTTGATGAAAAACATTATAAGTATTCAAAGGCATTAAAGGCGGCTATAAGGAAAAACAATGCATTCTTTGTAGAGTTATTAGATATGGAGGAGGAGCATGGTAGCAGTGACAAAGAAAGTGGCATGGACAGTGAACAGAGTGAAACAGATGCAGAAAAATAGACTTATTTGACTAAACTTTATAATAAAGACTTTATAAATGTTGTAATATTTTATTAACTTAAGCGTTGTGTATTAATATATGTCTTGCTTTGCAACATATAAAGCCGTAAGGTTCCTGGCACGGTTTTAATTGACCCGTAAACCATATATCATATATTAGGTATTATAGTTAATTTTGTATTATTATGTATTATATTCAAGAATTGTTTTATCATGTATTATATTCAAGTATTGTTTTATTACGTATTATATCCAAGTATTCTTTTATTATGTATTATATCCAAGTATTGTATGAGAAAAATAAAAAGTTGAAAAGCATCATATGTGTTTTTATTGAATATTACAAATATATACAATTATGATAAAAACAAAACTATTTTAAATACATATTATGTTAATACATGTGCAGATTCACAAGAACTTAACTTAAAATTTTATAACAACTGACTTCACAGGAACATAGATAATGTTAATTTCATAGTCTACATATGAAGACAATTTTATTTGAACTACATATCAAATGTACATGTTCATATGAGTCAAAGCTAATTTTCAAGTTCTTGTCAAGCTTCAAAACCTTCGGTCCAATCTTCTGCACTGAAGGTGATGAAATCATAGCATCCACTAAGCTCGTCATGCTGTTAAAACTGTATACAGTCATCTTGCTGTCTACTCAACCATCTTCTGACAGTCACTGCATTTATACAGATCCATTTTCTGAAGCATGAGATCCACTGACGTCATTTGCTTCTTCAACATGTGCCAGTCTTTCAATGATAACAAAATTCCCTTCTTGGTAGGATATAACCTCCCAGATGCATGATTCGTAATATATTTACGAATGTTAACCATCACTTTCTGTTGATATTTCACCAATTTAATATATGTTTCTCCATTAATGGGTATCATAACCGGTGAATCGTCTACACGCATCTTCTTCATGGTCGTATCAGCTTTACGCTCCGGTTCTCGCTTCATATTAGGCTCTGTCGTATTTTTTCGCATTTTACACGGCGCCGTCTTAGCTGGTAACTCATCTCGTTTTATCTTTCTAAAATGTGGTCGCTTTTGACGCTGCTGACGTGACTTCACCTTAGACTTTAACATGGGCATTGCCTTAGACTTTGCTGTAGGTAATGTCTCAGGCTTTGCAATAAAATTTTCTGCACGCATTGCCATAGATGGTAGTTGTTGTTCACTCACTGCAGACATGTTCACTCTTCAGTATCTTGATACAGAATGTGCGTTATGTCTGAGGGTAGGTGCCTTTTATGAACTATAGGGAGTTGTCACACTCGATGTTGGACACACTATGTCCTAATATGTTTAGAAATAACTTTACCATATGTGACTTTGTGGCCAATCGTAAGATTTCGAACAAATGTTGCATTTATACATCCTTTCGGTTCAACCTACACTATTCAAATGATGAGAAAGTCTTTAAACATAGCTTTATATACAACTTGTTGAACATGTTGAACAACATGTTGAACAGCAACATGTTGAACATGTTGAACAACTTGTTGAACATGTTGAACATGTTGAACAATTTGTTGAACAATACCACGACGTAATATCTTCCAAAAATTATTCGAACACGTGTTTTGAATGGGCTTGCCATTCGAACACGTCTTTAAAATGGGATTGCCATTCGAACACGTCTTTTGAATGGGCTTGCCATTTGAACACGTCTTTAAAATGGGCTTGCCATTCGAACACGTCTTTTGAATAGGCGAAGTTTTCCTACATAACTATCCACATTTTCACTTCCCATTTTCCAACAATCAACCAACCAACCAACTGGTAGAATCGTCTGAAACGTGTAAAAACTAAATTTGTTAAAGTTGGTTTAGAACCCTGATTTTTACCCTACTACACCATGGTAAAATGTTCAAACTTATTTTATACATCATATGTTGTCAAAAGCAAAATTTGTTAAAGTTGGTTTAGAACCACCACTTTCCTACTACTATAACGTTAGAACATTTGAATAAGTAGCTTGGTAAAATGCTAAAACCTATTTTATATATTATATGTTATTAAAAACTAAATTTTTTAAATTTGGTTTCGAGCCACCATTTTCCTACTACTATAACTTTAGAACATTTAAATAAGTAGCTTGGTAAAATGCTAAAACCTCTTTTATATATTATATTTTATTAAAAACTAAATTTGTTAACTTTGGTTTCGAATCATCATTTTCACACTACTATAACTTTAAAACATTCGAAAAAGTATCTTGGTAAAATGCTAAAACCTATTTTATATACTATATGTTATTAAAAACTAAATTTGTTAAATGTGCTTTAGAAGTGTCATTTTCACACTACTATAACTTTAGAACATTTGAATAAGTAGCATGGTGAAATGCTAAAACTTATTTTATATATTATATATTATCAAAAACCACATTTGTTAAATGTGCGTTAGAAGTGTCATTATCCAACTACTATAACATAAAGCATAACATTGGGCTTAACATAGGGAAAATCCGATTCCTTCTCGAATTTATTGATCGTTCCCACGCTCTGAACGAGTGCACTCTGAAATTTATCGATCGGTTTTCCCCCACACTCTGTACGAATGCACTCTGAAATTTTTCGATCGGTTCCCCCCCCCCCCCCCCACTCTGTTCGAGTGCACTCTGAAATTATTTGTCGATCGGTTTTCCCCGACACTCTGTACGAGTGCACTCTGAAATTTATCGATCGGTTTTCCCCCACACTCTGAACGAGTGCACTCTAAATTTTATCGATCGGTTTTCCCCACACTCTGAGACCTTTCATATACTTATTCCTTTGCTGTGTGTGTGTCTGTGTGTGTGTAGTTAGAACCATTGAAATATGACTAATTAAATATTATCACAATTATAGTGAAAATAGACATAGAAATATAGCTATTATGTTAAAAAAAGTCACAGAGTCACAGAGTCACAAAATTTCACAGAGTCACATGATGTCACAGTCACATGATGCCACATAATGTCACAGAGTCACAAAAGTGAACAAAAAACCCAAAACCCAAAAAAAAGTTCGCCCCGATGTGGGATCGATCCCACAACTCTCAGGTTGCTAGCCGTCTGTTTTACCAAGTGAGCCATCACGGCTTGTCTATTGAACGATCTGATAATGACATACATACGTTAGACTAATTATGTTCACATAGCAATTAGTCATATAGCCATATGATGTTACATAGTCACATAGTGTCACATGATGTTACATGATGTCACATTATGTTACACAGTGCAACATTATGTTACATAGTGTTACATAGTGTTACATTATGTTACATTGTGTTGCATAATGTTACATTATGTTACATTGTGTTACATAGTGTTACATAATGTTACATAGTGTTACATAGTGTTACATGTTGCTACATAGTGTTACATTATGCTACGTTGTGTTACATAATGTTACATTATGTTACATTGTGTTACATAATGTTACAAACTGTTACATATTGTTACATAATGTTAGATAATGTTACATAGTGTTACATGATGTTACCGCCAAAAAATGTTACAGTTTCATAATCTTACATGTTACACAATGTTACATAGTGTTACATAATGTTACATAATGTTACATAATGTTACATAATGTTACATGATGTTACATAATGTTACATAGTGTTACAAAAAATTGAAATGTTACAAAAAAAAAGAAAGGTCACTTACCGCGACTGTTTTGCCAATTCGTCTCCATGTCTCCAATCTTTCACTTCCTTTCCAAAGAATAACCAATCTTTCACTTCCCTTTTCCAAAGAATAGACAATGTTTCACTTCGTCTCCTATGTGTGTTCCAGTCAATCCTTCACTTGTCCTTCAACAGCACAACAGGTAAGAGCAACTGTTTTCACTTTTTTTCCATGTGTATCCAACAACAGCCAGAGCATGAATGATGCATATGTGCACACACAATGTGCTCTTATACGAGTGTTGAATCACATCCTAGGGGGGGGGGGGGGTGTCCTTAGATTGAGGACCCGGGGTGTCCTTAGATTGAGGACCCGGGGGATTCGTCTAAGATTGAGGACCCGGGGGTCTTCTAAGATTGAGGATCGGGGGGAGTGTTCTTAGACTGAGGACCCAGAAGGTGAAAGTGATGCCCGAGGGCGGGTTCGAACCACCGGCCTTCAGATCATGCTTCCGCTTACGGGTCCTCTGCTCTACCGACTGAGCCATTCAGGCCAGAAGGTTAATGAGCGGGAAAATGTTCCTCATATGCGGTTGGAATCACATGACACATGATTTACAGGTCACGCGACACATGATTGACAGGTCACGTGACTAATGACGTCATGATGAATGACAGGTGACTTAGGATTATGCTGCTTAGGACTGTCTTAGAATGATGTCATGACGTCATAACGTCATTATGACGTCATTATTACGTCATGATGACGTCATTATAACATCATGATGACGTCATTGACGCGGGCGCGCGCTTTAACAATTACCTGTTCCAGAACACTCATGGCGATTCTAAAATAATGACGTCACTGTTTTAGAAGCCCCATGGGGCTTCTAAAACACTTCGTGACGTCATTATGACATCACTTCCTGTTTTAGAAGCCCCACTTTTATCCTACTGATTTCGGTCAAAAGGGGAGGTGCACATCTTCATTGTATATCTCATCATTTCCAATGGCTTTGGGATTTATAGGTACAAATCCCTAGCAGAAATTCATTATACAAACTAGAGCACCCAAAGCGTTACACACGGACGGATGGCTCGACGGACAACGCAAAAACTATATGACCCTCCGACTAACCTCGGGCGGGTCATAAAAACAAATAATATGCACCACCTTAACCCCCACCCCCTCCTTCCCGGCACACACGCACTCACCTCGCATGTGAACTTGCCTTTGTTTTGCGTACATCACAGATGCACTCCATATAAGGCGTGTAAACGTGCGACAGATAAAGAGACCCAGGGGAAGACGTGATAACCGCAGTCATGGCCTTATCATCATTCTCCGTGCAAAAGCTGTCACGACTTCTGGTTCGCAGGCTGCAGCTTTTCCATGATGCAAGGAGTTCGAGGGGGGAGGGGGGGGGGGTAGGGAAGCATGGGATTAAGGAGTGGGGAGGGAAGTGCGTGGAATATAGGGTTGAGCAGATTTGCCAGTATATTGAAAAATAAACACCTGTTTTTTAAACAAAACTTTTGACCATTGATGAAAGATAGGATCTACTGATTGAAGACTCTCAAATTGCACTTTAAGCCCGGGAGAATGACTCCCCCCTTACCCCCCCCCCCCCCGGAATAGTAGGACCCTCTTTCATGCTCACAAGTTTCATTAATGGGCGGAAACACGGGGAGAGAGAACTTGTAAATCATCTGAGTTCAATGTTAAGTGGGCACTATTGGTATGTAAAACTATATCACAGGCCAGATCCTCACACCTCCCCCCTCCCCCCCTCCCCCCAAACACCCGCCCACAGAAGAAGAAGAAGAAGAAGAAGAAGAAGAAGAAGAAGAAGAATAGGAGGAAGAAGCTACATGCACTTGATCGTCGGAAATGCCATCAATTACATCAGTTTGTGTGTCCACTTTTATTCACGCGTCATCGTGACGTCACACAGTTCCGTTACCTCTTGTCTTGATGATTCGTCCTATAAATGTTAATCCGTACACAACCCGCAGCCTAACTGGCTAATTACACGTAAATAAGCCCCATATCTGATAATGTGCGGCTAGTCGTGGGAAGAAAGTGATGGCACGGAACACACAGGCGTGTCAAAGACGACCCCGTATATAAGGCCCCATCCCATCCATGGACCAGTATCATTTAGAAAAAAATCTCAACCTGCATCGTCACGGATAGTGGCTTTATTTGTGTACCATAATTGCAATACTAGAATAATTAAAATATATATATATATTCATTTAAACTGTAAAATCGGCCTTATAATTTTATAAGGATAACTCATGATGCATTTGTTTTCGAGCATAATAATTGTTTTGCTGACTGTTTTACGTGGTAAGTATAATGCTGCAAAACATTCAGTTGATGTGACGCAACGTGATTTCTGCCAGAAACATCAACAACTAAAAATCTCACAGCAGAAGAAAATATAGGGATATATACATTTGTGTACACCACCATTGCAAATAAAAAATTAAAATAATAATAATAATATTAATAATAATCTGTTGAAAATGTTAATAAGAAAAAGAGATCAATTTGGTTTCCATTACGTCCGCTAATTATTATTATCATTACTGTAATTATTATTATTATTATTATTATTATTATTATTATTATTATTATTATTATCGAATCAGGAGAAACCATTTGATACCTTTTGAAGTGTTGCACTACACTATAGAAACAAAACAGCAATAATAGCATAATGAAAACACTTCCTAACACGTGGTTACTTTGTAATCACTGCGATTCGCTTTTTGCTTTATTCAGGTGGATCGGCTGAGGAGCCGGAAACGCTGGCGGAAATAGGCGAGACAATTTCGAACGCTTCCGTACTGCTGGGCAATAATGCCTTCTTCTATTGCGAAGTAATAGGCAATCAAGGAATTGGCGAGTCTCTCACATATTCAAAGGTAGGCTCATTATTTATTTCGATTTTACAGTAGAACTCGGGACCTATCTATGAATAAAAGAGAGCCACTTTCACTTATTCCCCTTTTAAAAGTTTACAACTGGGTATAAGTTTGTGGTTTTTTTTCGTGAAATCCATTTAAAATTAAAATAATCAGCAACGGTCACCGTCATATTGATGGTCGAGTTTCTGGGCGTTATGCACCAGGGTTTGTGACATTTTCCTAGCAGATACAGCATTTTATTTAATACGAATTTAGTGGGCAGTTTTCATCGTTTATTGTCACGTGAATCAAGCTGGCCTCTCCCTAAAACTAGATTTTTAACTATCTAAAATCACGCTAAGTGATTTTGAAAGCGAAATGTGGAAAATGTTTGCATTTTTTAGTCAAATTTCTGCTTTACTTTTTACAGTTATTGTTGTCATTTCACAGATAGCACCAGATGCATACGTCATCAGTGTCGACAGTGACGTCATAGATACGGAAAAGCACGAAATAAAAAACAAATACGAGCTAAAAATAAAAGACGCAGGGATCGAGGACGAGGGAGCATATGAATGCAGCTTCGGTGCCCATGACTATGTGGCTTACCTCACCGTCTCAGGTAAGCTAACCAACACCCCCACACCGCCCCACCCCCACCCCGCCCCTCTCATATGACTGCAGCTTCGGCGCACACAACTACGTGACTTACCTCATGGTGTCAGGCAAGCCAGCCGCCCCCCCCCCCCCCCCCTCCATCCTCACCCCCAACACACACATTAATATTTCAAATCTATTTTTTAGCTTGAAGAAAAAAAGATTAAAATACTAACAGGATTTTCTTTCTTATTACTCAACGTCATAAGTGCATCAAAATGTATGCCAAACGTCGGATGTGTAAAAATGTAGATATTGAACAGTGTTTGAGACAAAAAACTTACAAATCAGAGCGCAAATAAAACTGGCATAATATAACAATGCATTTTTTAATTTCTGAATTCTAGATCCGCCAGCGACAGCCGATATTTACTGGAACGATCACGACAGCTGGACGGAGAGGGATGAGCCCGCGAATCTGACCTGCTACGCCTCTAACAGTTACCCGCCGGCATCATTCCGCTGGTACCGCGGCAGTACCTCCCTCACCAGGGAATCGATCAGGGTGACGGATGAGGATAACTACGGTAAGGCTAGCCTCAAACCCCCTCCCCCACCTCCCAACTACCGCGGCAGTACCTCCCTCACCAGGGACTCCATCAGGTAAGGTAAGGATCCGTCATTGCTTGCTGTCTGTCTGACTGCTATCCCCCCCCCCCCCCCCCCCGCCAACTACTGCGGTAGTATCTCCATTACAAGGGACTCGATCAGGGTGACCGATGAGGATAGCCACGGTAAGGATCCGTCATTGGTTACTGCCTGTGTGACTGCTAGTCCCCACCAACCAAACAAGTGCTGTTTTTTACCGCAAGTGCTATGCACGGGATTATGGCGTCGTTGCAAGTCTGATTAGACTTGTAAACAAGAAGTGTTTTAAGATCAGCTACCATTTGTGCCGCACTATCACACCACAAACACGGTGTCAGGATCATGGCAGTGCATTATGCGTGTTTTACAACTTACGAATTAAAATTGATTTTGCCTCTTCTTTTTTTAATTGGAAAAATATTCTCATATTAACAAAAAAAAAAAAGGTGTCCAACGAGATTAACTAATAGTAGTAAAAACAAAAAACAAAAAAAAAAAAAAAAAAAAAAACAACAACAAATGTTTATTTCTGTGACAGGGTATGGCAAGGCTTGGAGTTACCTAGAGATGGAGCCCACGGCAGAGGACGAGGGTGACGTCATCACGTGTTATGTAGACATGCCGCATAAAAACGCGTACTACACACAGACCATCGCCGTCAGCTTTTGTGAGTCTCTCCTTTCTTTTCCCTCTACCAATGTCAAAGTCAATCTCGTTATATTTCTATTATTTTTACCGATTTTTCTTTTTTTAACTTTTCCACAGAGGCTCTTCCTTTGAGGTCCATGTCGGATGCTATCGGGCTTGGATGCCACACTCTTCACAATAGTTTTTCTCAGTAACACGCCAAGATCTAAGTTACAGGTGTAACGAAAATATCTGCAACCAAAACTCATGGATGACAGGAAAGCAAGTGACCCGAAAATTAGTGTGATATGCCCCGTCCCCATAATAATAATAATAATAATAATAATAATAATAATAATAATAATAATAATAATAATAATAATAATAATAATAATAATAATAATAATAATAATAATAATAATAGTAATAATAAAAATAATAATAATAGTAACAATAACAATAATAATAGTAACAATAACAATAACAATAATACTAATAATGAAGCACTAACGTGGCCGTTTTTCTGTTGCTGTTACAGCTGGAGCGGGCCAGGCGTTGCTAAGCACGGCGGCTTTCCTCATACCGTTAGTCAGCGCTCTGAGGTTGTGAACCTCCCACATCCGGAATCTTAGAACAAGTACGGTCAAACCGTAAGACTTTCAATAGGACAAAGCAAGACAGAAAAGAGGACTGAGGCAGAGCTCTACAACAGAACCCCAGAGGGACGCTTTCACATTAAACTGTAAATTTTAATTGTAAAAAGTTCAACAGATGTGTTCAATTCCTGGCGACATTAAAAGAAAATATGTCCCCAAGAACACAGAAACGCGCTTCCTTGGCGTTTTGGAAACGTTTGAAATACGTTTAATTTCCTCAGTATGGATTATGGTCACAATGAAGGATGTTGAGGGCGAATTGCTAATGTTGACAGTGAGCTATTAATGTTGACGGTGAATTACTAATGTTCACGGTGAGTTATTATTATAATACTGGGGTCAAAATTCCTGACAGAATGCCCCAGACCGGCATGTGCCAAGTCATAATTACTCTTATAGTCTATTTTAATTTCATATTAAAATTAAAAAAATCTTTTTTTTTTAAACGACTTCAGCGTTGTCCTGTGAGTTCACAGATCGGCTATTTGATCTTGCCTTGTGTTAGTGTGCTAACTAATGCTATACATTCTGTTCACTCTTGTACCTCTAGTACAAAGACCCCGGTAAAAAGTGGGGTTCTAACATTATTTATAAGGTTCTGATAGTTGAAGCGAACCCTCGAGATGGTACCACCTTATAGACAGGGCCACCAAATGGAACCACATCTTAATAGTTCAGTTCTGGTTGGATTCCATAATAAAGAAGTCACAACGAAACAGAGCCGATCTTGAAATCAGGCGGCTATTAGTCCAGTCCCACTGTACCAGGGTTCCACTGTACTAATTTTCTTCACACCACCACCACCACCACCGTATTTTTCAACTTCACAAAGTGGTTAATTTCGCACAAATTATTGTCACAAATTGGTTTATTTTCTTCTTTTATTTATTTATTTTTTTTTTTTTTAGATTTTGTTATTACTTTTGGCATCCCTAATATGTCCACTCAGTGAGCAAATCTCTGCTACGAAGTTGTAGTTATTTTTTACTTAAAGCAATAGTGTACATAATCTAATTAATTAACTCTACGTCAATCCTATGTTATACCGTCAGCAAATCCATTTTACAGGGAGATTTACATTTTATATTTCATACGCGACTAAATATCCTGAGGACCTTTGGTGGAGACCTTTGGATGACCTCGTCTAAAACATGCTAATTTAAGCGTAGAATTTTTTAGAGAATATAACTTTTAAAATTAAATTAAAAAAAAAACAACAAAAAAACAAAAACTTATGATTTTTGTAACAAAATTTTGCTTTGCAAAAAAAAAAAAAAACATTGAAGAAGTTCTGTTTTGCCAGTTTTATCTACATTCTGAGTACACCCCCTCCCCATCCCTCCCCACCCCCTTCACTCAATCGAAGTATTACTTTTTGTACATAACTGACCCTGTAAATAAAATCATCCCCCCACTAAAATAATGTAAACAATACGCGATTCCTGCATAACTAGAACAACCTGAGTCCACTATGCTCTGAATACCCAAAGCGGTTCCGAGAAATTTTTATATAAATGTATAAAACAGTTTTCTGTTCACAGCGACTTTTTATTGAGAAGGGGAAGGGGGGAGAAAGGGGGAGAGTGGGCTACTCTCTGAAAACATGTACACTGCACGTAATGCTTTACGCATGTCCGATGGTTCGGGATGTAGGTCCCGAGACATGACGACATGTAATTATTGTACAAACACCGCTGCTTCTGCTGTTGTTGCTTCTATGACGTCAGAATGACGCTCACAATAACTGCACATTTTAGTGGCGGATCCAAAGAGGGGTAGGGCAGGGGGGAGGGGCAGGCTGAGTCTTGTCTAGGGGTCAGAATCAGTCTCTGGTATTTCAAAGGACATATCTCACAAAAGAGGATGGAGTGTTGCTCCCCTCCGCCTCCCCCGCCCCACCCGCCCCCAAACTCCGCACCGGGTTCGTCTCTGCATTTAGCATATTTCTTGCACGCGAAGGGTCAGTCTGACGTAATGTAATGCGATGTTTATGTTAAACGGAAACAATTTGCAACGGACACAAATTTTAATTCTTAATAACTGCTCATATAATTATACAGTTTTTATGTCTTGTGTGTATTTTTTATCCTTGAAGCAACTCTTTATTTTATATTTGAATATCGCTATTAAATTACTTGTTAATTTATTATGTACGCAAAAGGCAATGACATTCTAAGTGATGACGTCATTGCTTCGTTGGACTTGTTTGGTCAGAAGAAAGGGAAGATAACGTGTCTCGCTGTAGAACTGTGATATCTGTGACTGGTTTTTTTAAGAAATGTGACTGAAGCTTGCTTCGGTTCCTGCTGCATAGTTAATACTGGAGATATTGTGAACATTTATCGGTCTTTCAGTTCTCTTTATGTCTTACCGCTTGTGTTTATGTAACCAACGCAGCGTTTGTTTTTATAAAACGCGAAATAAACATTATACATAATTCGTTCATGACTATTTTTTTTTGTTTATTCTGCCGGAGAGAAACAATTGTGAGAGACTGTTCAACCAGGGGGGTGCGTTGTCCTCATGAATTAGAATTGCAAAAAATCAGTGATTCGAATAATCTGTTGTGGGTGGGCCCAGAGTCAGAACGGCTAAACATTGATCAAAGCCACCCCCCAACGCCCCCCACCCCTTCCCACACACACACACACGCTTATGGGCACTGATGGGCCAGAGAGGTCAAACATTGGTCAAAAGTGGTCGCAGCCATCTCCCTCCCCCCAATACCACGTACACACCCAGGTACACATTAATGGCCACCGCATTCCCTTGTATGTTCAAAACACGTCCTTGTACCCATAGGCATATAGTTGGTGGTTTATAGGTATGGATACAGGGGGGGGGGGGGGTGGGAGGTTGAGTGAGTAGATGACACAGCCATATTCCAGCACGTCCACCAGCAATCTTACAAGCATATAGTGGCCACAGCCATCCACCCTAACGTCTTCCCCCACCCCCACCCCACCCCCAATTCGTAGCAGAGATTTGCCCATTGAGTGGACATATTAGGCATGCCAAAGTCACAGCCATTCACCCTAACGTCTTTCCACCCCCACCCCCACACACAGCCCAGCAGTCCTACATACAGGGGATACAAGAGTGGAGGTGTGACATATACTCACGCTAGCCCCCCCCCCCCCCCCCCCCCCCTCCACCCAGTAGCCCATTCAGCAGTCCTGCAAGCATAACACAAGCTACTACCTCTCTCCCTCGTTCTGCCCTTATTATCTGTTAAGCTCCACCAGTATAACATTTGACTCGCACCTCTGCGTCCGCTGGGAAGGGAGGCGGGCCATTTCCATCGTTTGGATTGCTGCCCCCCCCCCCCCCCCGCCCCGCCACTCCATCTTCACCAAAGGCCTGCAGTCTTTCTAACTGAACAAAATTATTTAGCGGTCTTTCTGACTTAAGAAAACAATTAGCGATCTTTGCGAACTGTCAAATTTTTTTCGGCAATCTTTACGATGTGTATTTTACAGAAATAGCCATCTTTTTTACTTAAGCATTTTCTTTGGAGCAATATTTTCAAATTAACTATAACATGGAACAATATCAAGGCTGCACAGTTCCACCGCTTTCTAGACTAAGTAACCCCCTTCCCGCGCTCCCCTCCCCCCCTTGCCCCCCCCCCCCCAATATCCTTGTCAGCGGCTGTGCTCCGAACCGACTTACTCCATCCATGATTGTTCAGGAAAGACTTTAAGTAGTTATTGACTTAAGATCTCTTCTGAAGTGGAGCCCAGTTTAAACAATCGGGAACATAATTTATATGAAAATTATGCTGGTTTTAAAACCAAAGATTTCTAGACTGAAACTACTACAGGAACAAGAGGGTTAGAGATACCTGGTTGCTTGCAAGAAATTCGATTTTTTCAGCGACTTACTTAAAAGAATGCGATAGCGTCTTTACTTTCCCAGCAAACAAGCTATTTTTGTGAACATTTCCGATTATTGCTATTAAGCTGTACAACCAAAAGCCACAAAAGGCATTGGAACGTCACATCGTGACAAATAAACTGATAAGCGATTTAGATAATTGGTATTTATGCAATCAAGGATAGCTGATAAGGAAATTGTTTAATTAGCTATTGGTGTGGTCACAAGTAACTGTCCCTGCCAATCAGCTGTGCGCGTGCTTTATCAAGACCAGCATGCATTGTTGTTTGTACCCCCCCCCCCCTCCCTCTCCCTCCACCCCCCGCCGCACCCTCATGTGGTTGTTTTATTAATATTTGATCAGTGTAATTAATTATATGTCAACTAATGACTCTGTTGTTTTGTTTGTGGTGTTTCACTTTTATCTCTGTGCGTTGCATATATGAAATTCTTTCACAGTTTGCATTGTGATAACGCGAGAAGTTTGTTTTCAGTGTCCTTTCATGGTCACGTGACTGGTAACTCGTCACCATAGCAACAAGCATGTCACCATTCTCTCACTGGGACATACAATATCTTACCCGAGACATGAAAGGAGATCTTACAATCCTTGCGCGCCGTTTGGCAATACGTTTATGTTCCCTTTTCAGTCCAGATTTTTTTGTCCTTGTCCAGGTATATATTATTACCTGACTGATCCTGAAGTGGGGTGTTTTATTTTTTAATCTTGGGATCCACACTCGATTCAGTTGATCTTAACGATGCCACGCTCCGCTAGTTGTTCAGAGATTATATCTCTTCACGATACTAGTTAATTAACTAAACAACATCTATTTGATTATAGTAACTGGGCCCGATTTTAAAAACAGTCGGGGTTCTGATTCATTTATCTTTTGCTAGACACCACCAATTTTGTGCATCTGACGGAGCGGGGGGGGGGGGGGGGAAGGAGGAGGAGGGAGTGGAAAAGTACAAAATTTTACCAACGCACATTATGGAGGCCCTCAAAGTGCTGTCGTGTTGGGATATGGGTACGATGTCATTGAAGCCAACAAGTGACGTGAAAACCTCCCCCTCCCCACCCTGGGCGGGTGTCGGGGTGTTTTGAAGAGGGGTAAAATAACACAAAAATATTCCTGTGGATACTTTATGGATGGTGTGTTTGTGATAACAACAAAATGGGCAAATTATTTAAATGAGTACATAATAAAGGTTTCATAAAATAAATATAATGTACCGGCAACTTATTCTAAAATTTTAAAACATTATAAGAATGAATTCAAGGAATGATAGAGTTGCCCCTCCTTCCTCCATGATCAAAAGTGCCCCTTCTTCCTCCGTGTCAAAGGGTCACCCTTCTCATTATTGCTCTGAAAAGTCAGTAGATTGAAATGTGATGCCGTTTTTGATCTTGTCGTTTTATTGTTGGTTGGTTTGTGGTCAACATTTCACAACAGTTGACCTTGACCTTGAGGAAGGTTTCCATCTCCCGTGATTCTGTATTCTACGGAATAATTTACTTATTTTTGAGTGATCATTACTTTATATTAAGCTTTCCAGTAATGTTGACCTAAAAGTCAACATTGTCATTGCAGTGAACATGCCCTAACATTCTTTCAGCATCAGTATATATCTGCTAATTAACATTCATTAAAAATACACATTTAAGCGTTGCTGAGCGATGACTACAGTCAAGGTTGTCATCGCGTTACTCCTGACTAGCCTGTACCATGCTTACGTCATAGCTCCAGTCGCCAGTGACACAATCATCACGACATCAATTTTAAGTGGCTCAAAAATTCACAGTCAAATATAACGCTATGCTTTTCTTGCTGTTCTCTAAAGTGCTTTCATTTTTTACCAAGGCAAGTTGTTTTCAGTGAGAAGGATTTATAGCCCTCTCCTTCACTCCCTCCCCCCTCCCCCAGTGCATAATATAAGTTAAAAACACCCTTGCCATGGTAACCGCGCCACAGGCTCGCTTCTGCTGAACAGGACCTGCCTGTTAAATTCACAGTGATATAATATTAAAATGCACAATTTCATATAAAGAAAAACGTGGAAATTGAATTCTAACTTGGTGACACAAAATGGAGAAATTTTATTTCTTGTTTTGAGTCTTGCATTTTCTGGTAAGTTGAATATTAGGCACACTCCTGTATGAGAATGTATGAAAAAAAAATCACACCGAAATTCTAAGTCTAGGTTTCAACTAATTTTATTTTTAGGCTTTAGGGATTATAAAGCCGGATTAAAATCTTCAGGGATGAGATTCAATATGTTAAAAGCTTTTGTGTATCACATGTTTCGTTTTAAAACTGTGGTTGGTTCAGCGGCGGTGCTACACTTAGCGACGGGTGTTGTACCCATCGTCAGGAGCTGTAAAGAGCGATAGGTGCTGTACCCAGCGATAGGTGCTGTACCCAGCGATAGGTGCTGTACACAGCGATAGGTGCTGTACCCAGCGATAGGTGCTGTACCCAGAGATAGGTGCTATACTCAACGATAGGTGCTGTACCTAGCGACGGGTGCTCTACCCTAATACAAATGTTGTACCCAGGGTCGAAGAAACTCCACATAGAATCTTTTCATCCAACATGCCGAAAAAAATCTTATCTTCTGTGAATGAAATAACAGACAATTGAATAAAAAATGAAAATAAAGAATTAAACACCTTTAATTTCCTTGCCTAACTCCCCTGTGAATATCCATCAATCGCCAATCAATCACCAATCAATATCGTTCCTGTTCCCATACTGGCTTTTAAATATAGTGGAGCATCGGGATCGCAGAACCTCGCATAAGAGACCATCTCAGACTGAGGGACGACTTATCGGCAATCGTCTAAAATTAGGTTTTAGTATTAAAAAACCAGCTGTGTCTGGCTTTTTACTGTGGTTCTAGTTCTGAGATTCAAGTGGTTATGCATCATATTTGCACTATGATATTGTTGAATAACTTCTATAATATGAGCTAATCTTCTATAACAAGTTTCGACATCTTTTTAAATACAAGTCTGAGTTATTAAATACGAGACCGCATTTTAAAAGTTAAAGCACCAATAGATCGCAAATAATTAATCGCATTTTTGCCAGAAATTAGTTAGTTTTGTTTTTTTGTTTGTTTGTTTTTTTAACACCTGTCTCTACATTTTCTGATGCCTATAATTGCGGATTAGGAGGACTAGCCCAGGAGTTCGTGGTGGATCCGTTGAATACGTCATCAATCCTGGGGGCGTGGCCGTCAATCAACTGCTACATAGATGAGGAGCTGGGCGATGGTCAGTCCCTGGAGTTCCTCAAGGTCACTACGCCATTGTATTGATCTGTTATTGCTGTTATTGACGCTGTTGTTGTTATTGTTTTTTATATGTTATTCAAATTAAATTAAAGAATAAAGAAGGGGGTTGGGGGTTAGGGAGAGGATTAAATCTTATTTTTAGTCTAACTTGCCAAACTCAAGACAATGTTCACAGTGGCATACTTTTCGGAGTGTTATCACGTCATTATTTTTGGAATATTTGGGAAACCTGCTCTCGCAGCATCCACGCCACTTCTCCACGCCCCTCCCCCCCCACCCCTACCCCCGTGGTCCTCCCCGCAACACCCGTGCATCCACTAACATTACCATTATAAGGCCGTTCACACAGATAGAAGAGAGCTTGTCAGTCTTACTGGCCACCCACGAGGGCCCCGCTGGACGCGAGCGAGCATAACGTGACGGGCCGGTACAGCCTCGTCGTCAAGGACGTCACGCTGGAGGACGAGGGTCGTTACCAGTGCTCGCTGATGCCGGAGGCACGGAGGTCAGGGACACTTACCTTATCGTGTCAGGTACGCCTACCTTATCGTGCCAGGGACACCTACCTTGTCGTGTCAGAGACACCTACCTTATCGTGTCAGGGATACCTACCTTATCGTGTCAGGGACGCCTATCTTATCGTGTCAGGGACGCCTATCTTATCGTGTCAGGTACGCAAGTAGCCACCTGCTAAATGGCGGATATTGCAGCTGGTGTAATGGTTGGTTGATTGGTTAATTTGATGAATGGTTGATGGTTGGTCCTATACTTGATTTGACGATCATTGGTTTAATATGGCTAGCTTAACTTTTGGTTTTAATAATAGTCAAGGAATTTCCATGATTAAGAATAAAACAGATATTAGTTTTTTTTTTCCTTTTTATTTATTTATTTTGGGGGGGGGGGTGCCCGGGGGTGAGGTGGGTGGGAGTTGGGGGTTCGGGGGTTGAGGGGTTGGGGCGGGAGTTGCGAGTTGAATGAGACTGTATTGATGTTAACTGTGTATCTTCGGCCCCAAAAGTCAAAATACTTTGACTTATGGGATTTACTTGACTTTGAATCTAGCATTGCATGCCGTAACAGGATTTACATTGTTTTTTTTTTTTTTGTTCGCTTCTTGGTCCGCGTTAGATCCACCGTCACAGGACGGGATCGAGCTCTTCTGGGATGACGGGCGTTCGTGGACCGAAGTGGACACTCGTTCCGAATTGACATGCTCTACGGAACGATCGCGACCTCCTGCGACGTTTCGATTTATCCGTGACGGACAGGATATCAGCCACTTAGCAACTTATTCGCCTTCAAACGTCGATGCAAACGGTAAGAATGAAAGCAGAATCAAAATCAGCCATGAATTTCTGTAAATTACTTCTGTGTGAACAAAGCATCGTGATATTTGACCTGTTTAATGTTATTATTGAGATTTATTGTATTTAATGATTCGTTTTATTCACATCTTTCCGCGCGGCTTAACATCAAAACTCGACACAAATTCGCGGCATTGACAAGTCTTGATTTCACAAACTCTTTCACAGGTATCAGACGAACGCAAAGCAGAATCTTCCTAGCGCAGCTGTGAATTTCTGTTAATTCTGTCTATGTGAATTTGTGTTAATTCTATCTGTGTGAATTTCTGTTAATTCTATCTGTGTGAATTTCTGTTAATTGTATCTGTGTGAATTTCTGTTAATTGTATCTCTGTGAATTTCTGTTAATTTTATCTGTGTGCAACAAAGCATCGTGATAATTTGGCCAATGTTAAGAACACAATTTGACCAGTGTTATTATTAAGGTTTATGTTATTTATTGATCTTTATTATTCACATTTTTACTTGCTACTAAACATGAAGAACAGTTTTCGACGCTTTACCATGTTATATAAATAAAAACTGTCCATAAAATTGTGTGGGAATGACCCCTTTCTCAGTTTAACCATTCGAAATAAGGGATATCATGAAAGACCCCATTCTGTAATTCATTGACATTTTCACCGGGATCAAAAACTCGACATTACGTCCAATCATTGATAAATTATGATCTCACAAACTCTTGCATTAGACGAGGATATTCTAAACATACTCACTAAAAAATCACAAACTGTTTTACTATTCTGATGCAAAAAATGATACCCGACCTTGGCCAAACGTTTCGAATAAATCTTTTTACTTCAAAATTTGATGCACCCGGCCGGTCGGTTTCTTTACTTTTTACATTAAAAAATCTGGCCGGGTCACTATTTTACCACGAGAGTGTGAACAGTGATTTCGTCAAAGGGTCTTCACAATTGGTCTTTCTTTTTTTTTTTTTTTTTTTCTTTTTTTTTTTTTTTGTTTAGTCATTGGCTCGAAAGTGTTAGTCAAAAGTTAACGTTTTTCGGTTGCAGCGTTTATCCAATAGAACTCTCTGTTTGGATCAGTGAGCCCTCACATAACGATGGTTTTATGTAGTAAGGACTTATCTGTGCCCTCCGCAGCCAAAAATGTGTGTGTGTGTGTGTGTGTGTGGTGTGTGTGTGTGTGTGTGTGTGTGTGTGTGTGTGTGTGTGTGTGTGTGTGTGTGTGTGTGTGTGTGTGTGTGTGTGTGTGTGTGTGTGTATGTGTGTGTGTTTGTAGGGTGCAATAGTCTACCAAATGCATGGAGCTGGTGTTGTAGAACTTTTTAACCACTTGTGAGACAGGAGGTGTTCTGAATGAGCGCATATTGGGCGTTTTACTTCATTTTTGTTTCATTTCATTTTTTTTCCTAGATCAGCTAGAAAACACGTGAGCAATATTAATCAGATTTTCATCTCTGACAATTGAGTAGGTTACGGCTCAGCAAGCGCCACCATTGTGATGCGGCTATCCTGGGACGATGAGGACTCGCACATCCGCTGTATTGCTGACGTGCCGGGCGGAGAGGGGCTCGTGTGGGAGGAGATTTACGTCACGCTTGGTATATCAGCTGTGTGATCTTACACGGGCGAACGAAACAATGGAGGTTGTGAGGAGAGTGCAATGGAGGGAGTGGTGTGGAGGATTGGAGACTGTGAGAGAGTGAGATATGGCGATATAGGTAGAGGCGGGTGGGGGGGGGGGGTGAGGTGGGTGGAGGAATGCAATATATATATATATATATATATATATAATATATAGAGAGAGAGAGAGAGAGAGAGAGAGAGAGAGTGAGAGAGAGAAGAGAGATGAGAGAGAGAGAGAGAGAGAGAGGGTTATCAGTACAATTTATCTTTTGAACTTATTGTTATTAAATTTATTTATACATAACATCACCCCTTCATGGACAATATATACTTCGTATTTCAGTCAAGCATCGATATTTTTTATGTATTGTTTCAAGGTGGACAGCCGTTTGGGTGTGAGCTTAGCAACGCTACTCACCGGCTTGTCCCTAGTCGCTGTCACGAAAACAGTCCAAGTCGTGGTCATGTGAAGAGTTTTGCGGGGTGTCAAGGACATTGCTGAGTGTCAAGGACATTACTTGGCGTTGCTGGAACGTACAAGGCAAAGAATGACGCCGAAATTCCATAGCTTAAAGACTTAAACTCAGTTACATAATTACAAAAATTTATACACAAAAATAGCGTTTTTTTTTTTGTTGTTTTTTTTTCTCTTTGAGCAATAATACAGCGCGATGGGTGTCAATGCTACCAGAAATTCTCGGTTAGCCATCCATAAAATAGGCTCGTAACACCTGGGTGGTGGTGGGGTAGGGGGCACTTGGCATAAAATGTGTTACCATGCGTGTGCAAAAAAGCGGGAAAAAAGGAGTGATTCGGAGGCCTGCAGCATTCCGCGCGGAGTGCCAATGGGACGGGGGGGGGGGGGGGGGGGGGGGGGGGGAGGCGGAGGTAATTGTCATTCAGTACTCCAGTTGCCTACAAAAAGAGGTGTTATTTCGGCATTTCAGTCCCAATTTGGTCAAGACGGGGTGTTATTTCAAAATTGGCACTCCGCTTTTAGGGGTCATTTTAAAAAGTCCTGGACATGCAGGGTAGAACAGAAACAGAAATATATGAGCAACTACAATTAATAACTCTCAATGCCAAATAAGTCTCTTAGCGGATGCTACAACCCAATGTTGGAGGATATTTTATCTCTGCAATAAGCAATAAGCGTGACCCGTCTTTTTTTATTTAGTTTCTAGATTAAAAATTACCTTGATTAGTCAGAAGCATTACACACAGGAATATCAAAATTGGATATTCTTAGTGGAGGTCTTTAGGCTTATAATAAAATGAGTAGATATCAACGTTCTATTACTCGGTTTGAGATATTTGAAATATGTAGATCTATATTTTTGAACAACTTACTTAAAAGACAAACTGTTAGACTTCAAAACATGTTTACGGATTGGACAATATTCTATGTAGAAATATAGCAATAATAAAAAATCTGTCTAGCTATTCCAAAGAATACTATATATAACTATATATAACTTTGCGAATTCATGAATGATTTGAAAATGAAATCCAAAAATCTATTTGAATTTTATATGGGAAGGTGTGTCCAACATCTGCACTAATTATACAGTATTACGCACAGGAAGAATTCGAAATTTGAGCTGTAACTCTGTTTCAATAGATCACGTGGATTAAAAGAAAGTCAGAAAATAGAAATTCAAGCTTTGTCTTCTTGCGTTAGCATCTTCTAATATGGATTTTGAAGATATAGTTTTTTCTAACAGTGGAACCTGGAGAGGCTCCTCCCTGTGAATATCCAGCTTTTATCAAGAAATGTTTTATCGCTGGTTTTCTATAAAATGCGAACGATATTTTATTGTGATATATTAAAACAGCAAAGTTGATATATTCTTGCACAAAACTCCACCATCTTCTAGATTGAATTATACCAAAAGAATGTTACATATATTGCCTATATTCTTAACAAAGAGAGAAACTTCATGACTCCGCTATAGTTAAAAACGTAAAACTTAACCAGATTAAAGTCTGGAAAGAAGTAATTTATTGAAATGTCGAATAAACATGAGAATTGAAGAAACAACCCCGTCACTTAAGAAAAATAATTTAATGAATCACCAGTACTTGAAAAAATTCTAAAACTATATATCGCAGCTTTATACGCAAGCAATAAGTGATTCCGTCTTGTGTGGTAATGGCAAATTGACTTCTACATGAATTATGCCAAAAGAATATTAAATTTATTGTCGATATCTTAATAAATAACTTCATTACTCAAATGGAGATAAAAAGTAAACTTAACCATATTAAAAGATAATAACCATATTAACAGTTTAATAACTACAATTTCTAAGGTATGGGGGCAAGTAATTCATTGAAATGTCAAAGAAACTTGAAAAGTGTAGAAACTGCCCCGTAAGTTTTCCCTGTCGTAAGATTTGCACTTCGTAAAAAAGACCTTTTCTACGCGCAGGGAAAAACTTACGCTCACAGTTGCATAACTGTTCCCTGTGTATTAATTGACAGTTGTTTGTAATTTGCTTGTTGAATCTACATTGTTTCTCCTTATAAAGCTGCGTACAACCTCTTCAAAAGCATGTACCACCGCGTAATTACAGATGCGCTTTGGTGGTCCTGGTGCACTTTTGTGGTACTGAGGAAGAAATTGGTTAATTGAATTTCATTTTAGCATACTCGTTTATCTTGCTTATTGCCTAAGCGTCACTCCTCATACCGTCGTCACCCCCCCCCCCAACCCTCCCTCTCCCGAAAAAATGATTTCAATATTCTATGACGATATATCGAGCGCTGTGAGAGTGTGTTTCGTCATAAATATTAACTGGTCGGATTACCCGCAAATTAATTTTCAACATACCATACAGAAGAATTACCCGTGCTTTGACAAAGCGTTTTGGGGAAGGGGGCATAACAGAGCAACAGGCCCTCTCCATTTATTCATTTGCACTCCAGCCCCCCAGACCCAGAGAAAAGCCAAAACACACACACACACACAAGCACAAAGTTCAAATTCAAATATATTCTGCAATGAATTTATGGGGTGGAGAGAGTGGCGGGGGCGGGGATGGGCACTGACGTACCGAATGGTTACCATGCGTGTCTATGACTTATTAAAACGACCCCTAAACGCGGACTGCTAATTTTAAAATAAGATCCCTTTTTAACCAAAAGAGGAGAGTTGCTGCGAAATGACCCCTTTTGTGGAAAAGGCGGATGATTGACACGTTGGTACTCCGCGAGGACCGCGTCTGACCTCAGAATTGTCCACTTCTCCGCGTTTTGTTTTACGATACGCACGGAAACACTTATGTTACTAAGTGCCCCCCCCCCCCCACTAGGATTTTATTTATTGAAATAAAAGGCAATTATTAGGAGGGATGCGGGAAAGAGCCAAGCACTCAGGGTAAAACGAAATGTCTAGTTTTATTGCTGAAATGAATTTTCTACGTCCTGAGACACAAATATGTCATTTAAACTTAAAATTACATTTTCAAGTTCATTTCTTTGAAGGTTAATAGTTAAAAGTAAAAAAAGACTTTTCTACGGATAGTGGAGTAGAAAAGTCCTGTGCGTAAAAAATCCATGTCTAATTTTATTGTTGAAATTACTTTTCTCCGTCATGAGGCGTAAATATGCCATTTCAATTTAAAAACTCGATTTACAGGTACATTAGTTTTGAAGTTGATAGTTAAAAGGGAACAAAAAGACTTTTTATGGAAAGTAGTGTAGAAATTGTCTGTGTCTGGGTTTATTTCGGAAATGACTTTTCTAAAAATGTCATTTCAACTTAAAAATCGATTTACAAATATATAACCTTGAACCTGGAAAGTTAAAAGAGAAAAGGACAATTTTACGGATTAGTGGCGTAAAAATGTCCTCTGAGTCAGAAATTCATGTCCAGTTTTATTTTTGAAATGAGTTTTCTGCGCTTTTAAGGAGTAAAAATGCCATTTTAACTTACAGATAGATTTACTAGTATATTAAATTGAAAATGATAGCTCAAAAAGAAAAAAGGACTTTTTTACGGATAGTGGCGTAGAAAAGTCCTGTGCGTAAGAAATTCATGTCTAATTTTGTTTTTGAAATGACTTTTCTACGCTTTTAAGGCGTAAAAATGACATTTAAAACGACATATCCATTTTCAAGTATATTCCCTTGAAAATGATAGTTAGAAGAGAAAAAAGGACTTTTCTACGGATTAGTGACGTAAAAATATCCTGTGCCTCAGAAATTCATGTCTAGTTTCATTATTGAAATACCAGGCCTTTTCTACGGGCAGGACTTTATATTTTACCTGTGAACGCATTATTTCAATGATTTTCTCTCCACATGATGTTTCTTTGTTCATTTTTCGATAGGGAGACACAATGTCTAAAGCTGAATTTTATCGACGCAGGGAAAAATTACGCTCCCGAAGCGTAAGTTTTCCCTTTACAGCACCCATAGAAAAGGCCTTTTCTGTACACAGGGAATCTTACAGACAATGCGTTGACAGGTCGATTTTACGAGCTTGGCCGTAGAAATAACCTTTTCTACGTAAAAACAGGCTGTTTTTACGCGCAGGGAAAACTTATGCAACAGAAACAACACCGTCACCTTAAAAATAACATGTTATGAATCACCAGTTTTAAAATAATTCTAAAAATATATATCGAAGCTTTAAACGCAAGCAATACACGACTCCTTCCTGTAAGGAACGATTGCAAACTGACGGAATACAGCTAAACATAGAAGACTATAATCAGACATTCATTAAACCTTAATACCTCACCAGAATGGTTTTATATCGGCTTCTGCATCGAAAATATTTAGCATTTTGTTGTTGTTGCGCTATCATTTCCTTGCAAGTTTTCCACCGAATGTTCAGATAAAATACCATGGAATCGGTTAACCCGTTCGGAAGTTCGTAACCACTGAATAAAGCTTATCGGGTTAATCCATTCTGAAGTCTGATTAGGCTTCTTTGCTTCTGGCTTCAAAAAGCCAGAATGCACTTCTCATATTTTCTGAAGAGCTCAATCATCCAACAGATTTGAAACCGATTGAAAATTGTCCATACATTTTCTTTATATAATGGCGTAGAGTTACTGTCCCTAATTTGCATATGCCCTGTTTTTAAGCCTTAACCCTTCGGATTGGGGCCTATGGATTTTGGGTGTCCGTCACTCCGTCCGTCTGTCCGTCACCGCTTTTTTGTACAAGCCATATCTAAAAAACGGAGCTACCTAGAAATTCTTAAGCTCTCAACTAAAAGACGATAAATAAGAGGTATCTTGGTGATCTTGACCTCCTCGAACATGGTCAAAGTCAAAGACGGAAGTTGGCCATTATCTCGAAAATGGTTAGAGACAGGGCGAATTTGAGCCTATTTTCGACCCTTTTGGCCTAAAAGACGATACGTAAGAGGTACCTCGGCGACCTTGAACTCCTCGGTCATGGTCAAAGTCAAAAACTGGAAGTTGACCATTATCTCCAAAACGGTTAGAAATAGAGCGATTTTGAGCTTATTTTCGACCCCTTGGGTCCAAAAGACGATATGTAAGGGACCAAGAGATTAGAATCGTATTTTGTGACCCCCCAAGTGTAATTTTAGCTATTGGTTAGCCAAAACAGTCTAGTTATTGTTGGAATTGAAGTTGTACAAATGTCACATTAATCTTGGTCTAGTCTTCATAAGGAACTTGATTGATAAAACAAGAAAAAAATGAAAATTTATGTCTTTGCATTTTTTGGCAATTCGGTGTGTGCTAAAGAGAGGTTTTTTAAAATAAGGGATTGCATACGACATGAATGAGACACACCATGCGCAGGTTTTGCTATTTCTGCATTTATACACCGTTTATTGTTTATCCTATTCGCATGATAGATTTTATAGAACATTTTTTGTGGTTAGAAATTCCTCTAGTTTTAAGTGTTTAAGTTGCATGTTACTGTGCAATCGTGCGAAACCGACAAAAGAATTTACAGAAAGAAGCTATATTGATTTGCTTTGACAAAGAGCTATTTAGCACTTGACAAGCCTTTGGCTTCCAAGGGCTATATGAATTTGTGCGAGCAGCCCTTGGTATCTTTTTTCTTGACAGTGATCGGATTTCCTGTATCATCTCTTCCACTGGCACTAGGAGCCCTAGGACCACGAAACTTGGGACTTAGGTAGAGCTTGAAATGAACGTGTGCGTGACACTTTTCACTTTTGCCTTTGATTTCGTTTTCCTGTTTAAAACGCCATGTGAAAAGAGTGTATTTTTGCAAGTACATGCAAAGCTTTTAACCCACACCACAGGACACACAGTTGCTCAGCTTTGTGCGAGCTCTCACCGCGTAAATAAAACACGGCGTATGGCCTGATCAGTCAATAAAACCTTAAGCCAACAAAAACCTAACACTACTCGGCTTATAAGACATATTCAAGCTGCGTTGTTTGCAATTTATTATTCAAGAAATAGCGGATTGAAGGAAGTATTTTTGCGTTTTAATTTTTATCAAGTGTTTAACATTTCGCTAGTTAAATTTATAATGGACTTAATCAATGTGTCATATCGCAAATACAGCCGCATGCTTCATGAAATGCAGGTGTGTGTCAGAATGTGGAGTCATCGTTTTGTTTTTCATTGTGTTGAATTCAGTCATGATTATTCATATGTTTACATTTATTTGTTGCTATTTGTTTATAAAAAGAAAAAAAGATTTGCCTTAAAACTTTTCATTTAACACTTAATCCCAGTCTGATTTTTGTTTAGATGTATCGGTCTGGTCATCGAAGTAGAAGCGAAATGAGCGTTTTTGTGACAGTTTCTCTCAATACAAATCTTATTTGAAATCGAAACCGTTTTTCTTGCCATTCAGTTCACAAACGCCGTTCCTAAAGGATATTCTTTAAGCCTAAATACAATCCTTACTTCAAAAGAAAAAAAAGTGGGGGGGGGGGGGGGGTTGGAATTCGAAGAGTTTCGTTTCAGGAATTGGGGAAAATAGTTTATCATACGGAATTCACATAAAGATAGCCATTGTAAGAAAATATTTATTTCTTGTGTTTACAAACGTGTATAAAATAGCTTAAAAATTGACTTGAAACGCGCAAAGAGAATAAACGCATCAACTATGTATAGATGATGAACGGCATGATTTAAAAAAATAAAAATATGTTTTCCTAAATACATGAATTCATATTCCTTAAATGTTTCTCTCGTTAATATAAATGTTTATGCAATAGATAACTCAGAAGTGTCGCACATAATATTCCCAATAATGCGTTATAACCGTTGTTAGTCTCAGTGGTGCAGGTGTTTCTGCTTGGAATATTATAACAGGGTTCGCGCTGGGTTCCCCCCCCCCTTCCCCTCCAAACCTCTGAACTATTAGAATAAACCTTCACACACAGAAGTGCACTTCAAAACTACATCAGGGTTCGCGCTGGGTTCTCAGGAAAGTGAGTCAAAAAGGGAAAGTGTGACTCAGTTGGGTCTAAAAAGACTCGGTGGGTTCCGAAAAAGTGGGTTCCGAAAAAATGCCCAAAAATTGGACAAAAACCCCGCCAACGCGAACCCTGTAATTATATCTACATCCCATTATGACGTCATCACGACTGGCGTGCGCCTCTACGCGTCCGTGTGTTTTCTATCCGACAAGTACTTCTTGATATTTGGAATTTCCGCTACTCTTTTAGCGAGGCCGGCAATGGCGCTGTGCTGCTCGATAACCGCTCCGAATCCCGCGATGCTAAACACCTCGGTGATGTGGAAGACTTGTAAATCCGCCCAACTCAACTGAAAGAAGATAGTTAAAGGAAGAACTGGACGTATTTATACTATATTTTGCTCGTAACATGATCAAGAAATAGATGCAGGACAAAGACAACTTAGAAATCATGATTTCGGGGGTAATTTTAATATGTCTGTCGTTCACAAACGTTTAAGATTTTTTAGATTACTTTTTTCACAGAAATGTTTTATTTAGATATGAAAGTAATAATGTATCACAATGTTGAGATTGCCTTCGCAGGCAGGAGATAAATAATTCCAGCGGTGCATGAAGGACTATCCTACCGTTTAACCATTTATCTCAGAACTTAAAAACCGGAAGTTAAAATATTGATTTTTCACATTTGACGTACCTGTGATCCCCCGAAGAACTTTGCCTTTCCTAAAATGTTCGTCAGGTTGGTGAAAAGCTCTGAGAGCTTTGTTTTGATTTGTTTGCCTTTCTCTTCCTGTAAAATAAAAATAACATGAATGTACTTAAAAACGCTTGCGACGAACCAGATGAACTGGTACTTGGCCTTCATAAAATTACAGTGTGAATTTTGAATATGGTGTTGTTACTTATGATCATTTCCAATATTTAAAGTAATTTAAATTGCCTGGAGCAAGATCGAAATTTAAGCAGACGACTTCAGCATTATTATGATAATTTTAATCTCGAAAACATTAAAATGTGCATTTCGGTTTATTTCTAAGATTGTTATTTAACCCACATCGTTTTAACATCCGGGATAATATTCACATGCACACGTGAAGTTAATTAAGGCTATTATTTAATTTTTTTGTCATGTAAAAGAAAACAAGTATAAAAAGGGAAAAAATAGATCAATCCTCACCTTCTTCTTTTCATCACTTTCAAAAGCCCATAATACCCATTTCTCAAACATATCCTGGCAGGCGCCCGCTATGGAGTCGTACCGGGCTTGTTCTATCGCCGTCTTTCCGTGAATTCCCGTCAGTTTGGCCACGTAGCGTGCTATGGCCTGGCTCTGTGATATGGTGTGCCCATCGACCTCTAACACAGGCAGCTGACCGAAAGGTGTTTCTGTAGAATACAGAAGAATACAGTAGAATCGAAGAAGTTGGGGTCATATCGGCGGATCTTAAAAAATGGGGATTCGAAGTTACCATTCGAAAATGGGAATGTGAAGTACCACGGGGGGGGGGGGGGGCGAGGGGAGAGGGAAGGGGGCTGGGGGGTTGGTGTCGATACGTGGTTGCAATGAGAGACTGAAGCTCAGGCAAAATTTGGGCTTTAAAAGTGATGTTATCGCATCAGTGTATAATTTACTGTTCACATTTTTGTTTCCCGGTGCACAATGAAATCATCAGTAACTGGGGTTTTCATTATTAACGGAAGTGTTTATATGTGCGTGTTGTTAGGTGGTGTGGGGTGGTGGGTGACTTCCTCTGGTGGGTGACAGCAAGAGGAGAGGAGAGAGGAGATACAGTGGGGTGGAGAGAGGCAGTCAAAGCATGTTCTATTTTGATCCTTTTACATAATCTGCAGCCACACCCAAGCAATGACTGTTTCAGTGTCGTATTTCTTCACCACAAATTATGTCAATTGGTTCATTTAAACGTTCCCCGCATGGGCGACTAGGAAACGGGCTTGTGCAGCGGGGATGGGGATGGGGGGAGGGGGCGTGGAAAATTTGTTTTCTACAGTTCTAAAGCACTTGTGTTTTAAATAGCAGGGTTTATAGCTACAGTAAAACCTCGGATATGGACACCCCTCTATTATGCACACCCCTGAATTATGGACAGCATTTTTCAGTCTATTTTAAAACGCCATAGAGTTCTGTTATATCTAAACCCCTCTATTGTGGACACCCCTCTATTCAGAATTAGGGACACTCTTTTTACCCCGTAAGTACAGTTACACATTTAAAACAACTCCTCTATTGTGGACAGTCAAATTGCTGTCCATATGTTGTACTTTGTCTAAACAACCCCTATCAGCTTCTTACTCGGTAGTGCTAGTTTTTTCGCTATTGTTATCTGTGGGTTTTGAGTACATTATATTGAACACAGTGCGTGTAAAGACAATAGGGCTTATTACAAAAGATGTGTGCTTAAGGGAGAAGCTTTATACTAAACCCTATTGACATGTGCTCCGCCTTTTAAAATTCGTATGCAAGACCAAGTAATTCATTGTCTTTATACTCAGTTAAGATGTTATACAAGGTGTTAAGTATGAATATCGGTGATGTGAAAAGAAAACGGAACGAACTTCCGCTATCTGATAAAGTTAAAATAACCAAAGCTAGTGATGGAAAAAGTGTAAAAAATAGCCAAAGATTTTAGTTGTAGTTGTCAGATAGAACAGGACCTCGAAATTAGGGACACCCCGCCATTAGAGACAAAGTTCTTCAGTCACTTTTTGTCCCTAATAGCGGGGTTTCACTGTACTTATAAAACATGAATCTTTTTATCTGAAGATTCTATTTAGGTTGAAACGGTTGAATCTGAGCAATTTTGCACTTTAAAATATTCCTCAAGGGTAGTTTTGTGAACGTTTCAGAACAAACACTATTCGGCAAACGTTCAGTAAACATTATTTGTGAATCGTTTAAAAAGTGATCAAAAAGAACCCTTTATATCACCGTCTTACATCGCTCAACGGACACAGCAGACAGCTTATAAATGTAAAAGAAAACATAAAATTTGCAAGGCCAAAAAAAAGGAAACGTTTCTTCAATCAAAATTGTTTACAAGGTATCGGGGTTTTGGTGGCGACTGATATTATTTCTAATTTAAAGAGCTGAATGTTTATTCGTATTCCTTAAACGGCGTCTGCTATGTAACGAGGGCATATAATTACCCAGAATGATGGGGTTATAAATAGCTCACCCTGTTGTCATTAACTGTTGGCCCTACTGCTGTGACGTTGCAATTCAGTAAAGGAGGAATGGAGAAAACAGTGATCTTTGTGTTTCTTGTCTTCAAAATAAAGTAAGCCCTGGTCGTTAAAGCGAAGATGTAGTGTACTTACTTGGTTTAACTTGAGGCCACGTTGATCCCTCTACAAACGGAGGCGTGAGTCTGACGTCATCGTACTTGATCCCTGCATAAGCCAGATTAACACGGATCGCCTCAGCTCGAGCCCTCAGGTCAAAATAAATTAATTTAATTACTTTTGGCTTTTCCACTGTTGTCATTTTAGATCCCATTTATGTTATGTTATGCTTTTGAAGTAAAGATAAGATTTCTTCTTCTGCGGTTTGAATGTAGCAACTGAACAGTGGCAGGTTGATGGTGCCTTCATATACGGTAGAGCCGTGCAAAACGTGGCTGCTTTCGATGCGGTTTGTGCTTTTTGCAAGTCATTATTATTGCTGTAAGAAGAATAAATATAGCTTCAGGTATTCGTTTGTTTTCTTTTCCGTGACTCGGCACATTTCTAGCACGACAACTGTTCTGAGCACTGGCCAACCCCTCACACGTTTGGTGGCGTTGCGGAGGGAGATGGACTTCGTCATTCCGGTGACACTCCAGAATATGCTTATGAAAAAGGTGCAAAATAATATAACTGAAATCATCTGTTCATAGTAAACTGAAATCCATAGCCTTTTTTTTTTTTTGGTAAAAAAGCAGTGTCTAAAAACCGTCGTCGGTTTAACTTTAGATTAACACAAGTACACAAACTATTTATTTATAAGTACTGCTAGTAACATGATGTTTTATTTGTACTAACCGACTTCCACACTTTAGGGAACAAAATGTTGCAGAAATAATTCATAAAAGATAAGACAAGTGGAGGCACCGTGTGCACATATTTTGATTTAACAACACAAAATCGGAGCTAAGAGGCAACTATATCCGTTCACACCTCTTATATAATCTAACCCATTTAATTTATTTAATTTTCTGTTCGGTGGTGTACGTTTACAATAACTTTTTGAAAGTGGGAAGATGAAGAGTGCGAAGAAGAATGCGAAGAAGAAGACAAACAAGAAAGAATACGAAGAAGAAGAATGCGAAGGACATGGCAAAGAAGAAGAATGCGAAGAAGAAGACAAAGAAGAAGAAGAAGAAGAAGAAGAAGAATGCAAAGAAGAAGAATGCGAAAAAAAACAAAAAAGAAGAATGCGAAGAAGAAGAAGAAGAAGAAGAAGAAGAAGAAGAAGAAGAAGAAGAAGAAGGAAGAATACGCATAAGAAGAATGTGGTCGAGAAGAATGTGAAGCAGAATACGAAGAAGTACGGTACGGTACGGTTCGTCGATGGAGTACGATTCAGTTCAAGAGCTTCGCTGCTTTGCAGACTTTATACATTGACCACAATTAGAACTTGTTTACCCTTTGCACGTCTCACTTTCAACGTTATTCTTGTGATCAAAATGACTTTGCAATTTTTAGGAAAGTTTTTTTTTACTTCATATTTAAAAATAAATTTCATCACATGCACTCCTTGCATTTTTTGTTGCTGTTTTACCTTGAAATATTGTAGCTGATTATTATTTTTGTATTTGAAATTCGGCATGGCCTCTCTCCTCAGAATATTTCCCTTCCACAGCTCTGCTGCAGCCTTTATTAAAAAAAAAGATAATAGAAGTTTCCGCTTATGATTTAAGTCTCAGCTGATCTGGTGGTTGAAACAATCATCGAGTGTGGTCATAAGGCTTTGGGGTGTGTCACTTCTCTAATCATGTTTGGCTACACTTGTTTGTAGCCAAAGAGCGGTATATATTTTGACAGTGACAATCGCCACTTGGTACATGAGCACATCACATGAGCACATCAAATAAGCACATGCATGAGCACATAACATGAGCACATGCATGAGCACATCACATGAGCACATACATGAGCACATACATGAGCATATACATGAGCACATCACATGAGCACACAAATGAGCACATCACATGAGCACATGCATGAGCACATCACATGAACACATACATGAGCACATACATGAACACATACATGAGCACATACATGAACACATACATGAGCACATAAATGAGATCAGGACCAACCCAATGTGTAATGTGTAAATAAGGTCTTATCGAACCAACTTAATTATATAATTACGATCATAACGCAGCTTAAATTGTCAAAACTTGTTTTTCAGTTGTTTTTACTAGTTGCATAATGTCAACTGGCTTATGTACGGAATTTACCAATAAAAAAAAAAGAAAACAAAACAAAAACAAAAAAGCTCAGTATTGATTATTTTTGCGACTGTTTCCCACGATGTAAACAAATATTTACCACCTTCAAAATAGAAGTCAAGGTTGCGTTTGTTGTTTGTTCATCGTTTTCAACAGAACGTTGTGGCTGAGACACCAGGATTTGGGTGTGTTCACACTGTTCACACTTGTTCGTTATGACAAATGACCCATTTACATTGACTGTATCAAGCCAGAAGGGTATCATTGCTGGTGCTTGGGAACAATTATATCTATGTTTCGTGCTATTTTGAGATTTTTTTCCTTCCGAAAATCACCTTTTGGTCTTGTACGAATCCAATACACGAAAATCCCAGGAATCGAACAAAACTTTCAACTTTGGGAAACGGATGTGACAGGAAATGCCCCGCCTATCAGGAAATTTTCCCCCACCCCTTGGACCCCCCCTCCCTCCCCCCCCCCCCCCCCTATGTTTCATAATCAGCTATAAACAAGATGTCATAAATGTTAGCCGTTTGATCGTTGATAATGATCACTTTTTCTCAGTTGAAACGAGTTGTAATTCGAAAGGCATAAAACCATATGAAATAAAAAAAAAACATTACCAAAAAGTGCCAAAAAATGAAATCAATTTTAATCGGAAATAATAGAAAATGTCCAATATGGAATGTATTCCCGAGGAGTAGGGGTTTGAAAGGGACGGGGGGGGGGGGGGAGGGGCATCGTAGGACTAATACTCTCCTATCTCCTACTGGTGGTACGTTTTTAAATAAGAGAACACCTCCTTGAAAAAAGCACTTATTAATATTAAAATATTTAAACGTTAAAAGAATATATTTTGATGCTTAGTTATGAGCAGCTTAACCATCAGTTTGTGCGTAATGGTAACTCACAGAATAGGAAATAAACCGAATGACGAGCGCAACGTTTTTCTGTCTCTCTCTCTCTCTCCCTCCCCCCCCCCCCTCTCTCTCTCTCTCTCTCTCTCTCTCTCTCTCTCTCTCTCTCTCTCTCTCTCTCTCTCTCTCTCTCTGTTTTTTTCTTCAATTTTTTCTTGTTCTTTTTGATGGTGTTGTTTGTGCTGTCACATCAACTTAAATGCAACAATCATTGCCAAGGTCAAATAGCTGGAAAGTGTTATGACATTTTCCACCTATTTATTGTTGATATTTGTGTTTTTGGTTTAAAAAATAGTGATACTTCAGCGTTAATACACAGGATTTATTAATCAAATTAGCTCTTAATTGTATTTGCGTGCCATGGAATATATCACATTTCTGATTGTTTACGAGTTATTGCAGCTCTCAGTTAGTATTGGTGAGCAGTTGTGGAAGATTTTGTAGTGAATTTTGCTGCAATTTTTAAATCTATCTAAATTATAAAGGAGGGGTCGCCATAGAATCACCGCAAATGTTGCTCACAGTTGGCAATATTGGCATGTTTGTATTGTCTACTGTAGGTAATATTGGCATGTCTGTATTGCCCACATTAGGTAATATTGACATGTCTGCATTGCCCACAGTAGGTAATATTGACATGTCTGTATGGCTCACAGTAGGTAATATTTTCATATCTGTGTTGCCTTCTGTAGGTAATATTGAAATGGCGTATTGTCTAATGTGGGTAATATGGACATGGCTGTATTGTCTAATGTGGGTAATATGGACATGGCTTTATTGTCTTATGTGGGTAATATTGACATATCTGTACGGTCTAATGTGGATAATATTGACATGGCTGTATTGTCTAGCGTGGGTAATATTGGCGTGTCTGTGTTGCCTTCTGTAGGTAATATTGAAATGGCTGTATTGTCTAATGTGGATAATATTCGCATGGCTGTAAGGTCTAATGTGGGTAATATTGGCATTGTTGTGTTGTCTAATGTGGGTAATATTGACATGGCTGTTTTGTCTAATGTTGGTAATATTGGCATGTCTGTATTGCCTGCTGTATGTAATATTAAAATGGCTGTATTGTCTGATGTGGGTAATATTGGCATGTCTGTGTTGCCTTCTGTAGGTAATATTGAAATGGCTGTATTGTCTAATGTGGGTAATATTGGCATGGCTGTATGGTCTAATGTGGGTAATATTGGCATTGTTGTGTTGTCTAATGTGGGTAATATTGACATGGCTGTTTTGTCTAATGTTGGTAATATTGGCATGTCTGTATTGCCTGCTGTATGTAATATTAAAATGGCTGTATTGTCTGATGTGGGTAATATTGGCATGTCTGTGTTGCCTTCTGTAGGTAATATTGACATGGCTGTATTATCTGCTGTGGATAATATTGGCATGTCTGTATTGCCTACTGTAGGTTATACTGACATATCTGTATTCTTGAAATAAGGAAAGGGGAAACAATTTGTGTTTTTCCGCGCTTTTTCTTTAAATAGGGGCAGAGGGGTTTAATTGCAATTGCTTAAAAGGGTTGGCAGGGGGGCCGCGAGGGTGTCATTTTACGAGGTACCATTTTTCAAATGAATATGTGTATTCAGAGACAGCAAATCCAATGTAGGATTCTCTATAAACTCCATTCAGGTGCATGGTTGTTACTTTATACTGGAGCGCACCCCCACCTCTCCCCTCCCCCCACCCCACAAGCTCTTGTTACTTAATGACGCTTCTCAGTATCCACTTATCGGGCACCAGGTCTGCAATATTGATAGGGTCTCGCTTTCGTCATCAAACGCACTGCGTCCGTTGCGTTTTGAGCTGGGTGTGTTCTTTTCTAATTACTTTTTATGTGGATTATGCTATAACATCGATTGCTGCAGAGCCAACGAGAGCGGGAACACCGCCGCATATCCTGACAGAGCCCGAGAGCAGCGTGTTCCGGCAAGAGGGGTCAGTAACGTTGGCTTGCCTTGCCCAAGGGCAACCGGAAGTGGAGTACTCGTGGATGAAAAACGGACGCGCTTTTGATGTACACCAATGGCACATTAAGATAACCGGAGATGGCGGATCTATTGAGCTGCAGCATCTGAGCCGTTCTGATGAAGGTTTGTGATTGGCTAAGAAACAAGATAAAACAGATTGGAAGTGATTGCATAATTTCTTAAGATTGTGTTCTGATATTTCCCAGAAGTAGTACGATAAGATTATCTATATTCTCCGTGTTTCTTTTAGAATAAGGATTTAGAGTTGATCCTGCTTGTTCATTTTGTAGTTTAGTAATTCCACCTGGAAATCATGGAAATCAGAAATTCCGCTTTCAGTGGGTCTCTTTAAATTTCATTCACGCACTTGGTAGTAAATTTATATTGAAAGTGTCCCTCCCCATAGAACCCTCACCAAAGCCCCTGCAGCCAGCACCCCCGAGGAAATGTTAGTGCAAGGCTTAAAACCTCGGGTTTTGACACAACAAGCAGGTATGAAAGTAGTCATCCATTATCGAAAATAAATAAAATATGTCAATTTTTACAAATTAAGATTAACGTGAAAATCTCAGTATGAAATAAACAAAACCAGAAAAAAACGCGCCTTCTTATCTTTCAGGTTATTATCAGTGCGTGGCGCGTAATGAGCACGGTACCGCGGTCTCGGACAAGGCCATACTACGCCAAGCCTTCCTAGATGTGGACCGCAATGAGGCAGTACCGATGAGGTACCAATGAGGCAGTACCGAGTCCCTCGAGGGGATCCCTTTGTTGTAAGTGATGAAATTAACAACATAAGCAATTCAAAGGGAAGTAGCTTTATTAGTCAGAAATAAACATGTTTTAAATCGTTATTGCAATGAGAAATATATTTTTTGAGCGAAATTTTTTGGCAAATAATTCGATTGGTTAACAGAAATGCCTGCTCGGTTATACGGGAGCTTGACTACGGGAAAACCTGTGGTTTGATGAGCAATGACAAATGCTAATAACGTAAAAAAACGAAACGCAAAACGTTACATGAGCGTTTTATGTTTCCCGGGATGTTATGACTTAAGGTCACAATATAAAAAATCTGTAGGTAAGCTCAATACAGTAAAACCTGTCCATTAAGGACATCGAGGGACTGAGCGTTTCTGTCCTGAATAGACAGGTGTCCCTAATGGACAGGTTGGACATTTTAACAAGACAAATGACATGAAACTGCTTTGAAATTTATTCGCCATAACAAACTTAAACGAGAGCTGCTTATTGAATTAAACTGCTTTTATTACTCAAGTTCTACTCATTTTTATTCACAAACGTTTCACAGAATTGTACTTTTTCATCAAGTGTCTTTGAAACATACACCCAATGTGTTACTACGATCAATTCCTGTCCAAGCAATACGTGAAACGGCGTACTCAGGTTTTGCTGAAGATCAATAAGCAGGGATTAAGGGAGCATGCAGCAACAAGTGTCACATTTGGGTTTTGTTTCTTTGTGGTGAAAGACTGCTGTCCTCAGCAGACAGGTTAATTTCAATGCATTTACGGAGTTACGGACAAGTAAAGTGTCCTTGTCTCTAATTCACAGGTGTCCCTTATTGACAGGGTCACTTAACGCACAAGTAAACGGGATTTTAAAAGGAACTGACAGAAAGTGTCCCTAATGTGCAGGTGTCCTTAATAGACAGGTGTCTTTAGCCCATGTTTTACTGTAGTTTCATCGTATTTGTGTTTTAAGTAAAGGCAATGCTTAATACAAACATTGCTTTCAGAAGTGCTTCAATATGCCATGATTTAAGAAGTATATTTCAATATACTTATAATTTTTAAAGCCATTAACAGCTGACTATACAATAAAACCCTATACATGCGAGTATATTGCATTTATACTGTTATTGTTGGGCTGTACAACAAAACTACATGTACCTTTGCGCCGTATTGATTTAGCATTGGTACTGAGGTATTACATTCTTCCCTTCCATAACAACAGTGAAACGTGGCATTCACGGTCATTAACTTTACAGAGTTTATACTGTGCTTAAAAAAGGTAGTTATTTTCGGTTAACTAACTCTATAAAAGATTACCGCTGTAAAATATGCTTTTCTTGTTATGTGTTAATGAAACATAATATAAGCATCAATATGCAAAGGATACCACTTGCTGAATAATTGAGGAAATGATATTAATAACAAATGAAAAAATGATCGAAAAAATATTCGTTAATATTCCTATTAATAGGATAAAAATCTGATTACGATCTGTTTTGTTGAGAAGACACCACAATGGAGTTTGGATACACGGCTTTGCACACTGCTGCTAAGTACGGATTGCCGAGAATAGCACAATTCTTAATCCATAACTGTGACGTAAACGTCAATCAGGCCACTACCCGTAATCATTGGACGCCCCTCCACTTTGCCTGTTACAATGGACATGGAGAAATTGTCAAACTTTTGTTGTCTCAACCGGGAATAAATGTAAATTGTATTGATGACGTCAGAGATACTCCGCTGTCCAAAGCCATTCTAACGAACAACTGGATATTGATCAATTTATTACTGGACCATCCATCTATTGACGTCACAATGGTCTACGGCAACTTCAAGGAGAGTCCGCTTTACAATTTTCATAAGCCGGAAATTATGAAAATATTATTAGACAAGTATGACACTAACTTCATAAACACTGGAGTGTTGACGGAACAAACACTAAATGATATCTTTGTGCTGGTCTGTAAAGAAGGATTTGTTATTACCGCTAGAATATTAATTGCTTTCGGTCATTTCAATATAAACAGCAACATAAATAACGTGGGTTCTCAAACAGCTTTAGAGAATGCTTGCTACGAAGGAGAAGTAAATATAATCAAACTCTTGCTCTCTCAACCCGAAATCGACTTGGCTATATCACGTGATTATTATGATGTTCCTGGGGAAGCAACTCTTCTATATATAGCAACGTTCTCAGGCAGATATGATGTAGTAGAGGTATTAATGGATAACCCTGTGTTAGATTCGGAATATAGCAAGAAAGAAGCAGCATCTTATATCACTACTATGGCTCTATTTGCAATTCGATGTAAGTTCGTGAAAACTGCAAAACTTTTGTTGTCGAAATTGGAATATCATGTTTCCATGGAGCCGGCAAAGCATAGCAATGCTCTTATTCGCTGTATGAAATTGGCAATTCTGAATCAGCTTAGATCTATAGCTCATCTTGTTGATAATATGTACTTCAGATCCTTGAAGTATTTCATCAGTACTCACAGAGTACAGACTCAGAATTACACCCAGGGCATATATACTGAATACGTTGAGAAATGTTACCCCCCCCCCCCAGAAGTCATTTGGAAATCACACTCTTCAGTATCAGAGATTGACAAGGACAGAAGCCATGATGACATCGCATTTAAAATGCATATTTTATATCAGGCTACTTTACTTGGGTCTAACAACCCACATCTTAATACTGTTACAACAAAATAAGACTTTGATTCCACTACTTAGAGTGCCACTGGATGATACAAATAGCTCTATTCTTCAGTGTTCAACAAAATATCCTAGACTGTTTCAAACGCTCTGTATTTTGTTAGAAAAAAATGGGAGTGCAAATCTCCGCAAGTGAATTAAAGATGCTTGGGGAATTTCAGCTGTGGTATAAAACTCTTTCAAATATTTCCTCAACACTCAAGCCAGACAGTTCTGTCGATGAAATGGATGAAAACCAAAATAACACAGTCACGTGGCTGACAACGGTAATAGAAGGTTGGCAATGCAAGGACGAATATCAACTAGTTTGTGATACAATAAGGGAGTTTTTACAATCAATATCGGAATTATTAGAAGAAGAAATATTTAAATTTGAGCCCTTACGTGTTGGTAGTTCAAGTGAGGGCACGAGGCCTTTTATACCAAACGAATTTGACTATCTGCTAATATTTAAAAAACTAGAAAACTCATTTGAACTGTACAATACAACGGCATCAAGTCGAAACGAGCTTTATAAACTCAAGTGTAAGAGACAGCATCTAGACAACAGTGCATTGCAAAGCATTCTTCGAGATGGACTGCTCAACCCCGAAGGTCTTCGAAAGAAAATCAAGGCTTTAATCCACAAAGCAATGGAAAGGGTTTTTACACCGACTTTCAACAAATTCTTAACGATTCAACCGTCATTCTATGAATCCGACATGAAGGCAATACACAACATCCGTGTAGTGTGGCGCGGAGAGGTATTTAAAGACATGGAGATTAGCGTAGATTTAGTACCGGCATTTGAATTTCCAGGATATCGTCCTGTTGTTGCAGAAAACATTGGACATTTTGCAGACGGTCCTTATTATTTATTCACAAAAGACGTGTCGTTTGTGGATGATGCTGATTCGTTCCTGCCTGTTGCTTTTTCTGTTGCAGAGGGTAGAATAATTCGATCACTACCCCGTGAAATGCAACTAGGTTTCAAATTAGCAAAGGCGCTGCGGCGCTCCTGTTTATTTCCGCCGGAAGTAGTGAAGAAACTCATCCAATGCGTGGATAATATAGAGGATTATCTCACGACTTACATGTTAAAAACGTCTCTATTCTTTGTAGCGTATTCATTTAACTTAATCTGTGACAAGCCAGAGCGAATCATACCCCACTCGGCCTTTTTCTGGGCAAAGAGAATTTATGAACGTCTATTAAAATTCCTCTACCAAGGACGTATCCCGGTTTTCTTTGATACTTTTTTCCTTGATAAACGTATAAATAAGAATAAGTCAACGCTGTTGTTCTGTCCTGAGTCTCTAACTGTGGATGAGAGCAGCATGAGAAGTTGCTGCATAAAGCGCCGCAATTTGATCATAATAGCAGAACACATCAGCCACGTTATACGTACGTATCTATATGGAAAAGGCTCATACGCTGTAAGCACATTGTTGTCAAACGTGTGAAGTAAACAATCCGTGATATCCAAAGGGCTAAGACATTGTTCGCACTCTATGGATACCGCATTTCTTACCTAGGACATGCCAGATGTCAGAGTTATTTAAATCGGATTGTTGTAGAATTTATGACCGACTTTAAGGCTAAATAACCATTAATTAGTGTACAGCGCACTGAGTATTTTGCCTTTTTTAAATTTTGTTAACCAATAAGCTTTTTTTTTATTTTGCGTGAAGCATTTGATTACATAATGCATTGGAAGTGTTGAATCACCCTGGAATCTGTTTCTCTCCTACTTGTATGTATTACTGTCAATCCCAGCCTTTGCATAGACTTATAACTCCGGAAGTAAAACTATCCGTTGAATAAAGTTTATTGAGGGATCAAATCTGTATTTTTTAGCCTCGTTCTTATTGTTTGTGGCTATAATTAATGGTACAAATGGAACGTAATCAACACTTCTGTAATATTAGGGGTAATATCTTGTTTACCTCCCCCCACCTTATTTGTCACAAAGAAAGTCAAATTAAAACGTAATAGTTTTTATTCGAATGTTTTGTTTATTTGCTTCTAAAGGACTTAAATTTAGTACAAAACGCAATTTGAGCAAGCAAAATATTTTTAATGATTTAAAAAGGATGGAAAACTCATTTTGTCAAACACATAATGTAATAAATAGAAGCCTTAATAGAGAAATTTGACATTAAAATGACTGGTGACTTGATTAATATTCACTGATCCCTCCTCTCCGTTATATATTTCAATTGATAAATGCGTCAATTATGTTCATTTGGACTGTATTTGGCAGTCGCCCGACAATGTAAGCTTCAGCTTTCGCCACATTTGACATTCGGTCGCAGAAAGTCAATAATTTTGTACCTGTTTACTGCTTTAATGGTTTGAAAATGTTTTGCTGTTCTGCTATATTTTTTGTACTTTGAAGAAGAAAATAAACAGCGTTGCAAATTGAAATGGCCAAATCAATTTCCGATTGTCTACACATAATTTATGAATATTGAATATATAGTTAATATTATCCTGTTTAGTTATTCGTCATTTCTTTTCATGAAATCGGGGTATATTGCGGCTTTACCTGGCTTGTGCTGTTGCTTTTGTGAGTATGCTTGGATGACTTGGGGAAATATTTTGCTCAGATGAATTGCAACATAAGAGCGTTATAAACGACTGCACTGCTTATAAGATAAAATTGTGTTTACCATCGAATGTTCTTGGATTATAGCGACAGCCCAAGATGACTCTTTGTACCATTTAATGTTAATGGAAAGTATTTTATAACTCGAAAACTTAAAATACTTCAGCAGTTTGATAAACTTGGTAAGTCCGGTCGAGAATGTCCTATTCGGGTATTGTCTTAGGTCGATTATTGTGCTGTCGGGTAAAGTCCTATCAGATATTGTCCTTAATCGGGTATTGTCCTGTTGAGTAAGCCCGGTCGGGTAATGTCCAGTCGGGTATTGTCCTAGACTTAGCCACATTACCCAAGTTTAAGTGTATTCAGTAGTTTAATAATACTCTACGAAATCTCTCATTTTTTCAAAATATTACGCGCCGTGCTGTTTCGAAACCATAGTTTCATGCAGATTTTTCATGACTTTAATTAATATAACTGTTCACACATATATAAACCGTTCAGTTTATTTAAGCTGTAACCGTAAGGTTAATTGCAGTTCTTATCACATTTCAGAGGTTTACTTGTATAAAATTAGCACGGAATTGACAACTTTTTACCCATAAATCCTCCTGAGAGACACATGCAAAAAGAGATCAGGCTGTCCGCAATCTAAAACAATTCCTCATCTTCCACCTTGCATTCTGCACACGTCTGTATGTATGTATGTATGTATGTATGTCTGTATGTCTGTATGTATGTATGTATGCATGTCTGTATGTATGCATGTATGTATGTATGTATGTATGCATGCATATATGTATGTATGTATGTATGTACATCTGTATGTATACATGTATGTATGTATGTCTGTATGTATGCATGTAAGTATGCTTGCATGCGTTATATGTGCTGCATGCGTGAGGCATTCAATGACACGACCTTCAGAAGGATATAGAATAAAATGTAAAATGAAGTAGAAAAATCAAAGATGAAAATTAAGTGTGGTACGAAGAAGGTTTGAAGAGAGAATACCTTTGATTATCACCCGAGGTGCCCCCCCCCCTCCCTACCAAATGACTGCCATGTGCATAAATCGAATTCGAAAAGACCCCCTAAATGCGGAATATAGTTTTTAATTTACACCCTATTTCAGGAAAACGGACCCCCTTTTTCCACGTTTTCTTTCAAAGATTTGTATTGCTATATTTAACAATAATCAAGGGTAATTTGGGATATGCTACTTCAGTAACCCAGTAACAACGAAAATGCATAGGGGATGTTTCTTTGCAATAAATTTATTTTTATAGATTAAGGTGTGTAAAACGCGAAATTCCCCTCGATTTTATCCCCCTATTTTATAGAAAACGCGGGAAAATCTAAAATGTTACCCCCCTCCTCCTTTTCGTTTTAAGCTTTCCGCGCGGACCGCGTTTTGGCGAGCATTTACTCCCATCCTTCCGAGTTTTTTTTTTTTTTTTGTGCGCGCATGGTAGCCATATTTGATATAAGCGCCCCCCCCCCCCCCCATGAGGATTAGCAACCAATAAAATGTCTAATACAAATACAGCCCACAATGCATACATATTTATGTCATGTGCGTGTTTACATCACCGTATTAACATAAACTGCACACTCATGGTCATGACGTCATTCCGTCTCTGTTACTACCCTTACATTTGACTATTTCAAGGGGTACGGTCTTGTAGCTTGGAACGACCAGTTGTACCATCTCTTTATTCTATTTACTTTATTGTTTAAACGTACTCAAACCCTTTTTTGTCATCAAAGAGGCACGTGTTTGTTTATACCAGCTGAGATGTGATAGCCACGATAGCTACCCCGACGCCATCTTGTCGTGGAAAGTGGTTCACAACGATACATTGCGGGCAGAGAAGGTGACAGACGACAACAGGATCCACACTGGCCTAGACGGAAACCTGTACTTCACGGGAGTAGAGATGGTACGTATCACAACCAATCAGTTTTTTTTTACAGAAGGCCGACAATTTTTAGAAATACTATAATTTTTCCTATATAGTCGCTTTTTTTCAGACAGTCGACAACGTTTGAAGAATACTAATAAATTGTAGATGGCCATTAACCTTTATCAGTTATCGATAAGTGTGCCACAGATTGAGGATACCTGACGGATAGACAGACGACAGGTTTTTAAGACGAGCTATAGTTTTCACAGATAAACTCCAGTTTCAACGTCAGTCGATAACTGATTAATATAGAGGATAGTTTTCGGATAGCATCCGGTCTGGCAGGACGGGGGGGGGGGGGTAGGGGGGGAAATAGCAACCCTTCCAGATTTTCATAACAAAAATAAAGTAGAACAATAAAGCTCACTCGCTTTACAGTACTAAGAAAAAGCTTAAAATAAGCAAATGACCTTCAAGTCCCTATGAAAAACAAGGTAATTGTAATAAAGTTTGTTTGGTTTGTTTGGTAAGAAATAAATTAATGTTCAAACATTTCAAATTTAAAAAATACGTTTTTTATGGATATTTGAATAAACACATATAAATTTGGTCTCATTATTATGATTTGCTGTCAGTCGGACGGAGGAGCAAATAAAACTTATAAGTGCAGCGTAAGGAATCCAGCACTGGACATGTCCATAGATGGCGCTCCCGTCACCCTCAGCGTGCAGGCACAAGGTAAAGTGCAACCCTGCGCCATCACCGGGGTGGGGATGGAAAGGGGAGGGGGGGCACTGTTCTGGTCGGGTACAAAATGTTTTTTTTTTTTCAGAATACAAGCAGAGATAAACCGGTTTCGATAGATTTCATTGAGCCACCAATTGGCCCAAAATTGCGTCTGACTTTTAAAGAAATGCTGCACAACTTACTTTCACTGTTCGTCTTTTCGGAAACAGGTCCAACCCACCCCCCCGGACTGAAACGCCCGGCCCTACCCCCCCCCGGCAAAACCCCCCTGGGCGAAACCCCCCGAAGGCCTAACCCCCCCCCCCTCCGACTGAATCCCCCCCCCCCCCGCCCCACTCCTTAAATTATATGTATATTTGAGACGTATTTTAATTTGGTTTTATTGTGCGATCTGTTCATGTTGTGGATTGCATTTCATACTATATTTGATGGAATTAGTCTGCATTTAAAATTGCAATTTCTTTTGACATTAATCCACGTTGTTAATTACAATTCATATGCCGAGTGATGCGATGAGTCGTTATCTAAAATTTCAATTTCTTTTCCCATCGATGAGATTAATCTAAGCATAAAATTGCAATTTCGTTTCCTATTGATGAGATCAATGGAGTTCATATGCCGATTGATGAGATTAGTCGGCATCTAAAACTGCAGTTTCTGAATTGTCTTATAATATTAACAAGCGCTAAAGAGATCGGCTCGATTTCACCGACTCTGATTCCGGAGTCGATTGGCAGAAATGTATAAAAGGGGCCCAAAATTTTGTTGTAAAATCACGCTACCACCATGGAATATACTACATCTGCTAAAGGAAATCCAAAGATATTGTACCAAGGATATTTGTACGATTAGAACGAAAATAAACGAAAAAACGACTTTCGAGAGTTACGATAAGTTACGATGAGAACGAAAATAAATGAATAAATGACTTGCGAGATTTACGATAAGTTACGATAGGTTCAGATAAGAACGAAAATAAATGTATAAATGACTTTCGAGATATATGATAAGTTACGATAAGAACGAAAATAAATGAATAAATAGGCACAAGCTGTTTTTTTCCAGCTCGAAAGTACGAAAAATTTGAGGAGCGGGGGGGGGGGGGGATCAAAAACTGCATTTTAACCGTTTTCCAGTTAATGACTAAATGCACCAGACAGGGTTCAGGCCGCTGAATTCCACTGAAGTCATTGCTACTGCGAAGTAGTGCTCAAATCGCAATAGATCTAGCCTCATTTTATTTAGGCACATTATTTGAAGTTTTTGCGTGATTTCCGTGAATAAGTAAATATGAGCGTTATTATGCACTTGAAATGTGTATTCAAAACTTCACGTGTTTTTCAGATGAAGTTGAAAGCATGGCACCTGCTTTGATGTTTACGACGGCGTCTAGCGTCGTTGTCGGCGTCAAGAGTGGTGACGTCACGCTACAGTGTATCTTCTCTGCTGGTGAGCACGAAACTCTTACGAAAATTGCTTTTTTTTCAATAAAAAAGAAGTGACAAAAATAACTTACTCGTATAAAACTACTACTGAAGAAATTATTGTTCACTTGAAAATTCTTGCTTTCTTTATTAAATAAAAAAAATACCTGTTTACAGGCCGTCGCCGGTTCACAGCTGGGGGAGGCACTACGGCGAACTTCCCGTAAACAGGAGCGAGGCGAGGAATGGCGGAGCATCCCTCTATATTACTGACCTAACCCCGGAAGATGCTGATACGTATGTGTGCACAGGAAGTAATAACGTCACGGAAATACGGCACAGAATAAAACTCGAAATTAAATGTAAGTAAATTATCCCCCG